>OX392394.1:600000-796798 GCA_947623385.2 Cladonia squamosa | reverse complement strand
AAGCAGTGGTATCAACGCAGAGTACTAACCCTAACCCTAACCCTAACCCTAACCCTAACCCTAACCCTAACCCTAACCCTAACCCTAACCCTAACCCTAACCCTAACCCTAACCCTAACCCTAACCCTAAATACTTTTATAAGGCTAGAGAGTAAGTTATATTAAAGTTATTCCTTTTCTTATCTATAAAAGTTTAGAAGATAGTATATATCTTTAGATTATTATACTTAAGAGTCTTAAAGAAATATAGTCTTAATATATTAGTATTACCTAAGCTAATATATACTCTAAGTGCCTCTAAATTTATAATAAAATTAGGTAAAAATAGTATAATATAAATACTAAGTAGATTCTAGACTATAGCCTTTTCTTTTTATACTAGGATATTAAGTCTAGTAATCTAGATTAAATTAGTAATATATTTAAGGATTAATATAAGTTATATAGGATATTTTTTAACATCCCTAAAACTTTACTAAATACGCTAAGTTAGTTAAACTTACTATTAGCTTTAATCTTATCTTATTATTACTTAAGGGTGATCACTAAGTAATTCTATAGATATTAAATTTATTAATACTATTCACTACTATTAAATAGCTATTAGTAAGCTTATCTATAATTAATAAAGTTAAATTATTATAGAGAAAAGGCTAGTAAGGATAGTTAAAAAAAGAAGAAGGTAAGAATTTAAAGAGGTAGTCTTATAGGATAAAAAGAGGTTTATTTATTTTTAATAGAGCTATAATATATCTATTATTCTATCTTTACTATTTACTATACTTATATTATAGTCTATAGATAGTAGAGACTATTATCTCTCTTTATACCTTAATAAATTATCTTAATAGTATAATATTATACGCGTAAGCTAAATAAACTACTAGTATTACTTATATTATTAGTATATATCCTATATATATCTAATATAGTATTAGATATAATGCTATACTAGCGCCTAATATACTATAATAATTATAGTAAAGCTCTTATATTATATACTTTTTAGGATTATAAAGTACCTCTATTATCTTTAAGTAAAGTATATATTTAGTAAATAATTACCTCCTTATAATCCCTAAATATTAGGCGCCTTCTTATAGTCCTTAGATATTAAGCGCCTTCTTATATTTTTAGAATATTAAAGATAATCTATCTATCTTTTTAGGTAATAATCTTAGGCGGGTAATTTAGAGTTTAATTATATTCTAATCTATATTATTATTCTATAATAAGTAGGCCTAATTTAGGGGGAACTATACTTCTATTATTATAGACTCTCTTTTTATAGGTCTTTATCCTCTTATCTTAATTATTCTAATCTTTTTATATTTATTTATCTTCTTAGTAACTACTTTATCTACGAGTATAGATATAATTAGATATAGATTTATAATAAGGAGTAGAGGCTTATTATTATTATAAGTACTAATTAATCTAAGCTATTATATAAGAGTATTATCTATATTTATCTACTTATAGTTGATTATAGTAATAAGGGTATTACTTATAAATATAATAGAAGAGAAGGCTAGTATCTTTAAGAGCTTAATCTTAGCTAATAAAAAGGTAGAGTAGTAGAAGATTATTTAATAAAAAATTATAATAATCTTATTATATTACTATATTAGCTAAGATAACTATATTAATACTTTTATACTTAAGGTAGGGAGAGACTAGAATAATAATATTCTATATTAAAAGTAACCTTATTAGAGATAGAAGGATATAGTAGTATATATAATAAGATAATAAATTCTAGATATAAATTACTAATTTAATTATACTTATTATTAATATTTATTATTTATTTATAATTAGATTAATAGAGCTAACCTAATTAAGCTTATAAAATATTTAGAAGTTTATTAATATAATTACTAAGTATAGAAACCTTATTATATTAATAGGTTTTTATTAAATTAATTAATTCTTTCCTATAAAAGATCTCTACCTTTAAGGATATTAACTTAGTTAGAACTTTATCTATCTATATCTATATTATATAGTAGTATAATTTTATAAGAGAACTAGATTTTATCTTAATATAAGAATATATATCTTTTTTATATATAAAACTTTTTTATCTAACTAACTTAGTTAGGATAAAATTTATTATATTTTTTCTTAATCTATATATAATTACTTACTACCTCTAACCCTTATCTACCTATAATTAGGAGGATAAGAGGAAGATCTAATATATTTAATATAAATTAAGGTTAGAAAGAACTAAATTCTTTTTAATTAGATTAGAATAAAAATTTATTAAGATAAGATAAAAGTATAATCTATTTAAAGATAGAAGGAGTTTAATAGCTAGTAGAGATAATTATAAGTAATCTATATAGATTAAGGTTAGAAAGGACTAGATTCTTCTTAATTAAATTAAAATAAGAATTTATTAAAATAAAGTAAAAGCATAACCTATATAGTAAGGGGGTTATAGAAGTTAAGAAGTAGTAAGAGTAATTAGAGTTTTAATTAGAGGATTAGATATAGAAGAAGGAGTAATAAGTTAGAAAAATAGAAATAATACTAGATTAGAACTAGATAAGGAATTAAAAAAAAAAGTAGAAATCTTTAAAATAAGATTAAGAAGATAATAAAGTTTAGAGGCTAGTAAAAGTAATTAAAGTAATAATTAAAAGATTAGATATAAAAAAGAAAGTAATAAATTAAAAAAATAGAAGTAATACTAAATTAAGATTAAATAGAGAATTAAAAGAGAGAGTAAAAATCTCTAAAGTATTATTAATTACTTAAAATCTAAATAATTAACTACTTAATAATCTTTATAGAATAAGATTAATCTAATTAATTTAAATATACTTTTAATATTTAATATTTAAAATATTAATTCTTTTTCAACCCTTTTTATTAATAATATTTATATATTAAGAGATAATTTTAATTAACTATTAAATTTAGATTTCTAATTAAAATATATATCTTTTTTATATAGAAATCTAAGTAATTTAATATAGTTATATAGTTATTAATTTTAACTAAATTCTATATCTCTCTTTATTAACTTTAAATCAGCTAATCTTTTAATAAAATATTAAGAATTATTTAAAAATATAAAGTAATAATAGTAGATATATAATATATTAATAAAACTAGTTACTAAGAATTTTAAAACTCTTAAGATCTCTAATCTATATACTTTTATAAGATAGAATTATTTAATATATATACTATATATATAAAGCGCTAATATTATATTCTAGTAATACTATTAAGTATACTAAGTAGCTCTAGTAGTAGCTAGCTATTATATAGATAGAGTACTCTGTAAATTACGCCCGAGTCCTAGAGGATCGCGCAGGACCCTAAAGGATAGCTCGGGTCGGGCCGATTAGCGGCCACTACTAGAGGCTAGCCTCTACCTATATCTTGCCTTTAATGCGAGCTAGACCCCCCGTTCGCAATTAATAGCGCACCGTACGTACGAAAACTTCTTGACTACTATCATATAATAAAGCACCTACTGTTAATAATGCCTATTACCTTCGGTTCCGTTGGCGATATTATCAGTCTCAGCCTTCTTGTTAAAGCCGTTGCAAAGTCGCTTGACGCGAGCCGTGGAGCTTCAGTAGAGTACCAGACGGTGATCAGCGAGCTGGAGACTCTAGACACAGTAATCCTTCAAGTCGAATATCTTTTCCAGACCTGCGAACAGACCGCAGAGCTGAATGCTCTACGTGTAACCGCCAATCAATGCGCTGAGCAATGCCGCAAGTGTATCTTGCGTTTTCGCGAACAGACAAAGATATATCACAACAATTTGGGGGCGGAAAGTACTGGCGGCTTTGTGAAAAACGCTGGTTGGAAGATCCGGTGGTCAATAATTGAGAAGGAGAAGGTGGTCGATTTCAGGGCCCAGATGGTTGCACACTCATCGGCTTTAGGTGCGCTACTGACGACGGCGGGCATGTAGGTGATATCAAGCCATTCAAATATCAGAACTTGTACAAGACTTACGCCTGTAGGAAATTAAATAAGCTTAACGGCGAAAAGCTAAACGAAAGTCTGAAACGGTCCGAGCTAGCAAACGATACATATCGTGCGGAGCAGTCTGCGCTGCTGTCTGAAATCAAGCGCCAATTGGAGGGAAACAATGCTTCAAGTGAAACTACAAGGCAGGGAATTCGAGAACTACCCAAACTATATTTGTACGCCACATTTGGTTTCTTGGTTGCGATGTGCTAATAGTGTCCTTCAGCGCTTACTTGACAGGCCTCGGGACTAAGATTATCACCTCGATTTTCAACATAGGGTATGCAAATTTCATTTGGCTCTTGCACAGAATAGCCCAGATAGCTAAACATAACTTGTTAAACAGGAAGTTAAATATCTTAACGTACAACGCAGTGCTAGGTCTGCAAGCCCGTATACCGGCACAAATAAATAGATGCTGGACTCAGGAGCCGGCGACACTTGAAGATGCACTTGGCCGGGTCAGTCCCGTCCATTTGGAATTTATAGACTCCTGGAACGTAGGGAAACCCCCGAAACAAGTACCATAAACATCCAGTACTGACCATTTAGGCTTTTGAATCGGTGCTTGAAGTCCGTTTCCGCGAATTACCAGGGCACAGAAAAATCTTACAAAGAGAATATGCACTAAGGGCAGATGCTTTAGACAAGGACCTAGATAGCTCGGTCACTTTCAGCCATTGCTTTCTTCCAGGCCGCCGCATCGACATGAGTATGGTGTTTGATGAAGGAATTAACCAATCTAGCTCTTGCCCAGGTTGCAGGTTTGAAACTTCGGGAACCGAGCAAGAATTGAACTTGCCAGTGGTGTGGTAAGACTCAAAGACCATCGTTCAATTCATATGATAACCTATGTCAAAGTGCTCAGTGCGGTATAACGTATCAACGCATTGTGGAGGCTATACCTGCTTCCCCTATTGCGGTTGTTGAAGAGATTCGATCTCTCCGGAGCACAACAAGGAAAGAAAAGGAGGAGGAACCAGGATACGATGACGAACCTGCTCAATTTCGGCGAGTATGCTTGAAACGTCCAATGATAGCGCCTCCAGCGTCTCCTGATGCTATAAATGGTATGAGTACTATTGCTAGACCAGACGATGACCCCTTCAACAGGACTATTGGCAGCAGCCAAACAGAAAATCGTCCCCGGCATATGTTACCCTCGGGTTGGTACTGTCATGACTGTGCCTATGGTCCATTGCACTGGGATGAAGGCCTTCGTTGTATAAATGTAATACAAGATGAGAGGATATGTGGTCATAAAAGATGTTATTTTTGTCCCCCTCATTATGAGCCTAGAGACTAAATCCTTCTGTTTACTACTTAGTTATCCCATAATATTATTAATTAAAAATAATTTAATATAATACTTGCTTAATAAATAGTCATTTTTTAGTACGCGTTTACTATAGAGACTTATATAGTTAAGTTTGCAATAAAAGCTGTCCTTTACACGTTTACTCTACCGATTCTTGTTCTCTTAGCAGTCGCGACTTCAAACCTGCTTCTAAGGCTTTACATGAAACATCGTCGGAACAGATTAAACGGCAAGCACACATACAAAGAGAATCAGCAAAGAGAAAGATGACTGCCAAGCAGATAGGCACATTGGCATACTCCCAATCGTACTTGCAGTCCAGTAGTTCTTGGATTGGTCGACGCATTTTGTACTGCCTCAGTTTTCTACTATGACATACCCTGCTTATCACAAAGGGAGCGGCGTTGAAGTGCCACAATTCAGCCTCACTACGCTACTCCAATTACGGTTAGGGGGCTTCTAAAAGGCGCAATTTACAAACTCCGGCGTCATCGATCTTCAACGCCCACTCCCTCAAGTCGTCTTAATACATTCTGGCTTGGCCTGAAGTGATAGTGGTCATGGTTTTGAACAAAGTTATACTCAACTCAACCTTTACCGACTCCATGTTCAGGAACTTCACCAACAACGGCACCTTACCCCTGAGTCCTCAGCTGAACGAAAACTCCTGGGCAAGCGTCTTCTCTACATTCCTCGCCCTCGCATTCTGCATCATAACCCAGCCGTATGGCTCTATCATCTTTTCAAGGCAAGGAGGATGGAGTTGGAGATTGTCGCCTAGCTCAGCGTTGCTGGAGGCGTTCTTGATCTTCGTCGGACTTATCTTCTGTCGCAGTAGGCATGATGATGGACAACTTCCCGTTTCAGCGCTCGATCCGGATGACGAAAATTCTGATTTAAGCCAACAAAGTCTCGGGCCCACTACAACAAGCCTAAGGCAAGACCCGGTTGTGTCGAATGAACAGCACACCCAACCTCGATCGGGTACAAATATGGCTAGTAATGAAGTACGGCACGTGCAGCCAATTCGTACAAGCTTAATGGATACTGTCCCTACTATCACCGACATCCCTACCAGACTTTCAACTCGAGTGTCAACGCTACCTTCTTTCTCAACCGCGGCTAATTATACAGCTGCCGCCGTCATCGCCAGAAGCATGACTTTTACGGATGGTATGCGCATGCCAGCCTCCAATCCATTAGATCTAATTGCATCAACTTCATGGAAGCAACCGAACCGGGAATCGGTCGTCAGCACATTCTCCAAAGTCTGGCAATCAATCAATTCTTTCAGACCATCACACCTGAGACACGGATGGCGATCGGTCGTCAGCACATTTTCCAAAGTCTGGCAGTCATTCAATTCTTTCAGACCATCACACCTGAGACACGGATGGCGACCAACAGCAGCGCTTCTCCTTCTCTTTCGTTCTGGCAATTTCACCGGAGATTTCGAGTTTGACCGTCAGACCATCGTTGATGAGCTCGGAACTTACCTCGGTCATCGTACAAAAGGACGCCGAATACAATACTGGACCACAATTTCAGCTCTCTTCCTTCTTATCAAACTCTGTGCGGTTCGAGGAGCTCCGGTTTTCACCTTCATTGGTATCATTTACGTGGTCTCGTGGTCATCTGTGGAGATTCTCCTGCTTTTGCTACAGCAAGACGGTCTTTCCGAAGATCAGGTTGATGCGCTACTGGACTCGCGCCATGCCGCAGCAAAGCTGGAAAAGCTCCAATCTTGGGGCGCAACTCTCTGGTTTTCTACGAGCTTTTGCACTATCTTTGGGATTTTCATATTCTCAGTCTCTAGAACAAGCACCGGATTCAATATCCTTACCTGGATCTCCATCCTTGCCACGGCATTTGTGCCTATATTCGCGCTTGTATGTATTATCAAATCGGTCCCTAAAAAGAACAGAAACTTGTGCACAGGCTTATGTGCCATTCTTATGAGTCTTTTGCTTACTACAGCGTGGCCCTATTACGTTCTGTTTGCAACAATTGAGGTGATGGAATCCGAAGCTTCTGTTGAAAACAGCTGGGGTGTCTTCGCTATTGCAACATTGCTTTTCTGGGTATTTCGTTTTCTGACTCTAGCCTTTACTGCTGGGGTTCTCCTGGCTATGTTAGGGTTAGCCTCAAGTACGAAAGAGAATGACAAGATGCGGTCTATGATTTGGCAGAGAATCATCAACGCTCTCCTCTGCTTACTAACGGTCGGGGCTTATCTTCACTACTATACACCAAATGGCACATACAAACCATCATTTCTAGAGATAATAGGCATGTAGACAATTAAATATTATGAATTAGAGTGTGGCCACAGCCCCGCCCAAGAATGTTGCTTATATTGCTATCCAGTGTTCTTGCTGGGAGCAATGTCATTGCAGGTTCGTTGCATGAAGATAGATTTGAACGGCAGACTTCGTTTCAATTTCCGAAGAGCGTGAAGGTAGCCTCTGTAGACATATACTGTGGACCTTTTTGCATATCTTTCCATGGTAGATGCGGCTGTCCTTCGTGTTCGAAGGCGGCAAGGTCAACTTTAGACACACAGCTTCCAACTTCGAAGACATTCACGTGATCGACGTGCACGTCACCAATTTTGGGCTTGATCTCCCTCTCCTGCCACGCGGCGCGATATTCGCCCAATATCATATCGACCCAATATTTTCAAAGTCGGCAGGGGCGGCTCCGAGAGACAGAGTGATGCGGCCTGATTCTCGATGCTGCTGCTTGTAGATTGTCTTGCAGCCCTTGCATAGATTACGCTCATACTCTCGAGGCCGTTTGGGGTTAAATAATTCCTCTCTGTAGGACACCGACTGCCCACCTTCGCCGCTGCTTCAATGCATCGAGAGATGGCGTCCTTGCAGTACGATTACTCGTATTCTCCTGAGCTGATCTTGAGAGCCGATGCTTTGAAGTCCGCATATGGCCCGTAGTAGAGTTCTTTTGAAGACGCTTCGAAAACGAGTGTGATGAAGTCCAGACTTGAGACCGCGCCAGGACAACATTGTGATGTGATTGATTGATAATGGTATGGGCAAATGCTGGCTAACGAAAGGGTGTCAAGCTGCAAGAATGTTATTTGTATTACTGCGGGGATGAAGGTGTACACTATATCGGGTATGAACAGTATTGCACGGACAAGGAACTCCGAACCTAAGCAGAAGAAACACTACGGATCGCAATCGGTCAGTATATGAAGTACACGCTATTGGGATAGTGGTTTCGTCATTTCCGCAGCTAAGACAATACATCGATAAGCTCATGCTTGAGCCAAGGCCAATACAGGTCTTGGCCATATTGTTTCACCACCTTCACAAGCTTAATGAGCTTAAAGACTCCCTCGATGGTCCGCGTATCCCCATTTGCGCCGTTGATGGGTCCGATGATATCAACAGCTCCAGAGACAGAACACGCGTCGCGTTCCACCGCAATGTATATTTCCCATATGTGGCCCACGACGGTCCATCCAACAAGAGGTAGTCGTTTGGTTGTGTAGCTACCTTCTTTACGACAAGTTCTCAACAGTCGAAGACTTATAATACCCGCGGCCAACCATAGGAACAACTGCGCCTGGGCGTCTTGTCCATTTCCTCCACTACGCTTGACCTCCACTCCAGCCAGCATGGCAATCTCGCCAGTATATTTATCGTCCATCTGCGACAGGTGCCGAGCAACGGCTTGTTTTTGAAGTTCCTGATAAACAGGTTGAAGGTCTGGATGAGTGTTTGAGAATGACAAAGCGTAGTCTGCCTTCTTGTAGGTGAAGGTATTGTTTTGCCAAATGGGTAAAAAGTCTTTGTCTATAGCTTGGGTTTGTCTTTCAAACACGTCAGCTTTGTATATCTTACTTCACCGATGTCCCGCACCATGAGAATAGGGTTGAGAGGAGTCTGGAAGAATGAAGGTAAACTGACATGTTCTCTAAGCGCGTGAACGGCGGGCAATCAGCGCCCCCACTTTCACATCGAAGGACTCTCTGAACGACCTCCATGGACCATGCATTCTCGTCCTTACTCCATTTTTGGCATTGATGAGCTTCCTCTTGTATCTTCTTCGCCTTGCCCCACATCATTTCCAAGTCTTTCTCGTTGTACTCGGTCCGGTGATCCCAAGCCCTGTCGTCAGCATCAAACCATTTGGAATCTCTTTTGAGTCTCTCCTACAGACAGAGTCAGGGGGGTGTATCCCGATTCGCTCTGGGGCTTTTGGAATCTCACCCTGAATGCCTGGGGTATGTAACTCTCTCGGCAGCTTTGACGTAGTAGTTGCAGGACAACCATGAGATCCTCTGAAACATCGACTTCCCCCAACTCACTTACTATTACGGGTGGAGTGGCCAGAGGCAGGTCTCGAAGGATTTGCCGAGAAGGGCTCTGGGATCGAGATGTGGGTGAAGGCGGTGGTAGTCTGGTTTGGTTGGTGAGCTCAGTAAGAGAAGGGTTAGCGAGACCCCGACGGCGGCTCGCTATCGACACGATCTCATCACTCCTAGCAGCCATAAGGGTCCTTAAGCTCGCCCTTTCTGCCTCTAGAGCTTGCTCCAGCTGTATAAGTGCTTGCGAGTCCCGCTTAATCTGGTCGATGACTGTTGTTACAGGCGTTTTGACCGGTGACCGACCTCGACCAGGCCACTCAGTCGGCGCGTCCTCGCTGACGGTCTTCCTAGCCCTCTTCCAAGGCTTTTCCCTGTACTGTTCTTCAAGGATCTCGTATATAACACATTCAGGCGACTCGGACCGGAGCCTTCGTTTCAGTGAAGTCGCTTTCGATGGGACGAAGTGCGGTGTAACGGAGGACTCTGATGAGGAAGAAAGAGGAGACGTATCTGTTGGCTCTAACAGAGTAGCACAGACTCCTTGAGAGGCTTTCCGAGGAATTTTGCCATTGCTCTCCTCCATGATTATGTAGAGGAAGGTCTTAGAGACAGGTTAAGGAAATTTAGTGTTACGTGGTGCGGGAACATTCCGCGGCTTAGGATAAACCTGTTGTCGCCAGGAGCAACCTCCAGCGCTCTCCTCTAGCAGGCGCTAGGAACAGCCGCGCGTTTCTGCGCCTAGGCCGGATCGGGGCCTTCGAATCCAGCGGTTGCAAGGGACAGTGTTGTGCACCAAGAACCACACCGTATAGCTCTCCTCCCGTCAACGTCAACCGCCCATGGAGGTCTCCGGGCATGCCGCGCAATCAGCCCAGAATAGCGGGCATCTAGTCGCAAGCTGCGATCGTTCACAGGGATCTACCAAAAACGCAATTTGCGACGGGCCTACTGTATAAGCAGATCGAAGATATCTCGCCTGTCCAGCCTGCTCTACTGCTGGAAAGGAAAACGCATAAAAGGAACACGCATTGTAGAATTCAGACCCAACTACACGATCAAATACGCATCCACTCTTCCTTCCCCAGCTTCATATCCTCTCAGCAACCCTTCGCCGGATATCCGACTTATGAAAGATCACTCGACTCCAAGAAGTCTAGAGCGTGGGAGTTAGTCAAGCACATAGAGCGAATCTGTGAGCGGATGAAGGTCATACCATTGGCACTCATTGATTGATTATGAGCAATGGGCAATTGTCCAGGATATCCAATTCGTGAAGGGTGGTGCAGCGGAGACACGGGCAGACATGGAAAAGAACGCAATGCATACTGCTACAGGCGGCTTTGGTCATGACTCGGGCTGTTCGTATCTGGAATCCATCAGGCGTCCCCCATGTGTTTAGAGACTTCTGCGCCTGAGGTGGGATGGAATGGCAAGGTTCGCTCGAGCTACCATTCTCCAACTCTGGAGACATTGGAAGATAATTTAGCTTAATCTTGACAGCTACACGGCTACGATTTGGAAATGAGGCACTGTTATCACGGCACCTCATTGCCTTGCTTACAAGATCGCCATCGACGACAACAATTCTTCGAACCTTCCCACGCATGGATTAGAACATCAGGCCGAGCCAGCCGTGTGCTCCATCAAATCCGCACCACCTCGAGAGTCGCTCAAGCTTCAGGTGTAAGAGGTCGGGCTGCGCTTCTAAAGAGAGCTCGCAACCCTCGATTTCGTCTACATACGACCTGCCCTTTCCCAAGACGGAATTGCGAACCTCGTGCCCGTCCATTATGCATTCGAATGCTATCAACGACAAATTGATTTTCCTTCACAAACAGAGCCAGTTCCTAACACCAAGGCTTATATTTGCGGGTTCTACTCTACACGGCTGCAGAGCGTAAAGGATCCGTGGCAGTATTAGGACGTTGATCACCGTAGCATTCCTCCTCCTCCGCTCCTCAAAGCCGGCCCTCTATCTTGTCCCTTGTCCCGACGAGTCCATCTTCCTTTCCCTCACTTTAGTGTCTACTCTATACACGACTTTGCTTTACCTTCGCCCCATAATAGGTACCCTACCTCAGCTCGCAAGAGTACCTCACCTTACGATATCAGACACCAGAGATTTCGGCTCCACCTCCATAGAATCTCCTTTGGGTACACGTGCAGGATGCCATTACACACATACTCTCTACCCCATTACAAGTCGCACCGTCACTATATTAAGTCCGCCAATATCTCCAAAGACGAACTCCGCTCCATACATGCTCAAATTCGCACGGCGAACAAATATCTAGTATAACATTCAGTCTTCACTAGGCTTTCTCCAACCATCACCACGCAAATTGTTCGGAGAGTCACTTTCATGATTCATTCCACATCCTCCGACCATCGCTACTGTTTTCCTCTACCAATTATTCTACGGAAGTCGCTGAGAGAGACGCATCCAATCTAAAATCTGTTATCTTCAATCTTCACTACTGTACAAGGTATGAAATTCAACACTCGTCAGACTTGTGTGATGGATTATGTATGACTTCTAACATTCATTGTACTTTCTTCATTCATCCTTACTGGATTATACATGAATTTAACCTCCATCATATTATGACTTTCACCATTCCTTTACTTTCATCAGCCATCACTACCGTGTTATGTAACAGATATCGGCCATAACGCCCTACGTGGCACGCCCTGAGGAGCATAAAAGGCTCGCTCCCCTCCATGCATCCTGCATACTTTTTCAACAACCAAACATCCCTCAAGGGTCAAAGATTCCTTACCTTGTCAGGCAGTCTTTTCATCAGTCAAGTAGTCTTCCATCAATCAAATCCAATTCAACCAAGGACACTCTTCAACCAATCATATATACTCTCAGTCAAATATGAAACATCATACCCGAACACTCGCCTGAACGAGACCGATCAGGCTGGTTTCTCTGCAACCATCAAGAAGTAGCCACTCTAACCTTCTCCTCATGTTCTATTTTCCGATCCCAGATGCCATCCTTATTCATGTGAACATGCTGTCCTATGGCAAGACTGCCGTGCCGGATTGATAGTTGTCAGAACACCCAGTCCCCCTCCTATCTGCGTGCTTTCATTAACTCGAAGCCTTTGCAGCGACGTACCAGACAATGCTGAAACGTCAAGCCTAGAGTCTTTGACTGTTGACCTCCGACGGAGCCCACGAATCTCTGTGCCTTCAATCTTTATCACATTTGTCCTCGTCTCCACATCATAGCGCGTACGTGGCGCCACAATGAATATATGTATACATCCACAGTCGGCTAGCAAGCACCGATGGCTCTGGATTACCCCAGTTGTGTTTGGGCCGTGCTAACATGATTGAGTTCTTAGGCGTATTCCAGGTCACAGCTCACTGGTAGCGCGTTCGATATCAAGTACCTCAGTACACCTACATCAAAGCTTTTTTAGAGTCTCAGGAGCCTCTGCACTCATCATTAGTCTCGGACAACGAAGTATCTTACCACACAGCCTCGAATGCTCTATCAATTTTAGGAAATCGTCAATCAAGATTACCCAATTGGCGAGTCATGGGGACCAGCTATCCGTACATAGCGTCTCCACAGCAGAGCCTCCGCTGGCCAAAAGAACATGCATCGAGCGTTGGCCATAACTCTAAATCTCCACCGGGTATGGATTGCTTTGGGACATCCGGCGTACCGCGTCACAACTATGGTATGGATTGAGTACAACGGCTGTTGGACCCGGTACCAGTACTGACATCGAGGGAATCATCTCTGTTGGTGCCAACATGAGCACGGTTGCTGCAAAGAGGACATACCTTGATGCAAAATCCTTTAACCAGACGGACTCCAAAGGGCCACCTTCAATCGCTGCTTCGACCCGGACAGACCCGGAAAAGGCTAGAATAGTTAGGACCGTTACCGGCATCAACATCCAGGAGACCATCACATCCAGGAGACCACCACATCCAGGAGACCACCACATCCAGGAGACCACCACATCCAGGAGACCACCACATCCAGGAGACCACCACATCCAGGAGACCACCTCTCTTCAAGCAACAATGGCCTTCTCCGAGCCACAATCCGGCTCTCTTTATCCTAAAAGATCCCGACCAGGCCTAGATTGATACCTCGAGCTCTGATCTCGCGCTAATCTTCAGGAAAACCTAGAGTCAAGACTACGGGTACCACATATGATAGCCTTTTTCATGATGTTGAGACACACGAAAGATAGTCCTTCCGAAGCTCCACAGTCAGCCTATCAGCTTAGGAGAGCCGCTGTTGTAGTTAGAAGTTCAAGCGAGATAGAGGCTTCAACCTTATCAGGCAGGTCTCGAAAGACGCCGGGGAGTCAGTCAAGGACAGCACCGCAACTCAGCACAAAACTACTACCCAAAAAGATAAGTATACCATAAGGGTTGATGAGAACTGACCATCGCGCACTAGCTACTTATGCGGCCCTCTGCTAGCGACCACACATCCCTAGCTCCTCCTTCCTACACCCCAGGCTCGCCTACTATCCTCAGAGGAACCTCCTATTATCGAAGCAGAGTCTATTAATTTCATATGAATCTCCTGTGTAAAGACTACAATATAGCGACGAGAATAGTCTGCTAGCTCTTTTCGTACCTTCTCTGCCATATCTTTGCGGATTCTAGGATTAATTTGGAGCCATGCTACTGATAGTACTTTTCAACACAATGAAAATTATTAAAGCGGTCCTCTACAATCTCGTAAACCCTTTTATGGTTCCTCAAACCTCTATGCCATCCTCGACTTCCTCGCCATATGGTGAAGCTATATCCGCTAATGCTCGACCAACGCCAGCATTTACGTCTCATCTTTTGCCTTCCTGTCACCCCCCGTCGCCGTACTACAATTCATCAACTGTGGAGCCAAGAGTATCACCAGGATCCAGACTCGCATTACCAGCGCATATGCTGCTTTTTACTACGTACTATATATATACACCAACCTCAGTATGTTTCTTATCCTCCTTGCCCTTCTTGAGTATTTCTTCACACGGCTAATAACGATGCTTTCAAAATAACCATGTGTCGAGGACGCAAAGGAGCGAAGGTTACTGAGCTCGCGGCGATGTAAATTGATCAAGCAAAACGTCCAGATGCCTCTACGCAGACATATTCTAGAGAGACCAGCCTCAGCTTAAAGGTCCAATTGCCGGTATATGTTACGACGAGGTTTTAGTAAGCTTAGCCCAGCCGCATTGGCAAGGATCTAGCGGGATAGGCGTAGAGGAAAGGAGGGTTTAATATTACCCACCTACAAACGCGAAGTTCTAGTCTCATCAAGCCCCCTATACACCAACTACCTTCTGACACTTACTCCAGAACGAGCTCTTGAAAACGTCAATGCGACGCTCAAAGATGGTCAACAAATCGAAAACCGAGCGGAGGTCAGCGATACATTAAGGACAAGGAGCACCTTTCTTCGGGGCAAATTAAGATTGTCGATTAAAGAGGCCGGCGGACGCTCTCATGCTATAGCGAAGTGCATTAAAATATACTTCTTACCGATTACCGTAAAGCTCGAAACGATCAATAAATGTATCAGCGATACGAAGGGAACGCCATCTCCAATTTTCTTTCTAGATAATTATATAAATATCAGCAACGGCGAGTTGGATCAACTTTGAGGAGCGATACTCGAATTCTATCTCGACAGCTTACATCGACCCCGGACGGAGCGTCTATACAGGACTCAACAGGACAGAAAGAAGAATACGAGCTCAACAATTAAGGACCGATGTGAGTTTAGTCCCTTCTGCCTACATATAATCACTAGCAGATCACTTAATCAAACTTAGTTGTCATCGTCCTCGCAGGTCATATCCAAAACCGCCTCAGTCTTCAAAAAGGTGTAGTCTGTATATAGTCAAGCTCGACTGCGCACTATAAAGCTAGAGAAAGAGTAATAGATGGCCGAGCTTGATGTTCTAAAGAAAAATGCCAACACTTCTCAGCAAGGCCTAGAGCTAGAAAAGACCCGATACAAAGAAACATAATTTGACACTCAGACGTTCCGATGCTGTGGTCCAGATACTTTGGAACCAGAGCTGCAATTAGATTAAAAGCCTTGAAAATGACCAATAATGCGGTCAAGGGCCCCGAAAGCAAAGTCGCGGTCGTAGAAGACAGACGGGACTCAACATGAGCTTCTAGAACTCAAATGTTGGAAGCCTTGAAAACGACCAATAATATAGTCAAGGGCCTCGAAAGCAAAGTCGCAGTCATGGAAGATGATGTTATGCTTAAAATCTCAATACCAAGGACGTAATCCAGGAATCAGAGCGCGACTCAGCTCGAGCTTTTAATACCAAAATATTGGAGACCTCAAAAGCAAGCAGTGACGTCGGTAGCTGTTTCAGACGAATGCCTTTCTAAGCGACGAACTCACCAAAGCCTACAAATATCGTTAAGCCAATAAAAGAATATTTAATACTTAATACAATGACCTGTGCTAAAGCATTGAAGTTGTTTGCCTACTTAGATCTACGAAAGCGACTAGTAAAAGTCGAATCCTAACTAATTATCTTTTGATATTATATATACGTCAAGGTCGTCTAATGCCTTTCCTTCTTCTAAGTAATTAAGAGTATAGAGATAAAATCTAAAAACTACATTAAGTTTTACAAGGCTATGAAACGGCTTTTAATCTTAAAAATATTAAATATCTAGGCTTTTAATAAATATTTTTAATACTATCCTAGATAATAAGTATAGTAATTATAATCTTAACTATAGAATATAGGTAGCTTATTAGATTTAATTAAGTTATTTAACTAATTTTAGCTTTATCTATTAGATATTAAGTTCTTATCTTCTTTTAAATTCTAAGATATATCCCTTATTTTACTCTAGGTTATTAAATATATTCTATAATATAGAGAACCCTATATTAATTGTAATTAATACTATTAATTATCCTTTCCCTTAATTAAGAGACTTAGAGCTAAAGATTTATAACTCGTATTTTATAATTTACTTCTTATAAAGTTATATCTATTCTTTTCTAGTTAGGATTAGTTTAGCTAGTCTTAAAAACTAATTAAAGTAATCTACTTAAGACGTAGTTTTATAATATTTATAAGTAAACATAATATTATAAAGATTTAAGATTTAAACTAAGGATTTAATATAAAAGATTTACTAACTAAGATAGTAAAATAGCTTATATAAAGTTTAGTACCTTAAGAGACTTTTACTTCATACTTTTACTAGAATTATAATTAAATATATATAAATTTACTCTAGTCGTCCGAGATTTTATTTAGTTATTAACTAAACTACTAATCTATTATCTATACTTTTAATCTTTTACTATCTCGCTTACCACGCTATTAATCCTAGTAATTAAAGACGAGACTCTTAGCTTTATCTAATATATTACTATCTTTTTCTTAGTAGAATAATTTTGCCAGCATGCCGTTAGATCTTACGTACGCTTATAGGACTTAACTTATATTAATATCTTAATCTATAGCTTTATCTAAGTAACGCTCGGCCTTCTCTAGATAACTAGATATATTATTCAATAGCGAGTATCAAGAATGGAAGACGGAGAAGAGGACGGCTATGAGGTATTAGTACGTATTAAAGTTATTATTCGAATTCGTTCTAATCTACGTTAGTAGAGGCTGTGCTGGCATATTTATTACGCGCGGTTGTAGAGGGTTCAGTATTTTCTTACCTCAATCAGGCTTTGTTTGCCGAATATTAACTTTGTTTAAAAGGAAGGTGCTCTTCCTAACTCTCTAAACCTCTCTAATTTATGCTAAGAAGCTATGTATTCTGTCCTAGACAACCTAAAAGAGTTCGACCTCATTATTTCTATATCGATCTATCAGTTTCCGGTAAAATGTTCGGTATAGTAGTATGTCGATTTGCCTCCGAGCCAACCTCAACATCTTTCTAAGGTTAATGGCCATCTTCCCCGGATCCAGGAAGCCGGTTTTGAAAGCACTCCAGATGTTTCCTAGAAGACACCACATGAAGTTTACTATCAACTATAGATATTGTTAGACTTCCATTGTTGCGCTAACGAGCCATGTCGCCGGTTTTCTAACTTCTATAGTAAGTAGTAAGGGGCCAGCCACAAAAGATACAGTTAAGACCACTGACGATCGAGAAGTGTCTAGTCTACAGGTAAGCTATCTAGTAGAAGGCTTTGGAAGACTTGACGCTTAAAAAATCACATATCCCACTGCTTGGCAACATACCCTCTTGTTTTGCATAAGTGTCCGCAAGCTCTTTTATTAACATCCTAATCGTTGCCTACCGCAAACGCCGTCCACAGCTCGATAGTCGATTATATTGCACCTAAGACTCAGTATATTCGTCGCACAGCACTTACACGCAATATACCTATCTCAATCCTATTCTCAACTTCCAGCGGACAGAAATCGCCCCTTACCATGATTTTCCACTATGGTTGGAGAAAACCAGCTACAAGCTAGCTAAGGGCTACTTTTCGTTAGCTCTAACTTACTACTTTATTTCTCTTCTACACGGTGTCGGCCGACTCCGGTGCGTGCTTTATGATCTATCTGCGATACCGAATGTCAGAGCCATATACGCAGTGGGACCCTTTAGACTCCCGAAACTTCAAAAGACCCAGCGAAGAGCTTCTTACATTGCTTTTATGCGCGAATTTATAGGGGTGTTGCCTTGTGTACACCGCATGCTTCCGTGGGCCGGCGTTGTCCTGGTATGCTCATGAGCCCCCCCTCAAAAAATGAGAAGGTTAAGCTTCGTGACGGCGATCTGAGTAAACGGTATGCGGCCCTCATTTATCGTTTCAACTAGTAAACAACGGTAGCCGGTCGACCAATTCCAACATTCGGACTTCGGGGACTAGGAAGCTGCAATCAGGAGCAACAACACCGCGAGTCTTGCCATAATCGACATTTAGACTCGACAAAATCAGCCGGCCTACGTGATCCGTACCTACTCCAAATAGCTAAGTACGATACTTTGCATTCATCCTTTCAACGCAACATCGCCCAGCACAGGGGCGATACCGCACTCGACTAAGTCTTTGAGCAAACGCAGCGAGCGGTTCCTCCGCCTCAGGCGATCGAGAAAGCAACAGCTTAAAGTCGATCATAGTGACCATACTTACCTTGAAGGATCTAGGGCCGTAGAATGAGCTACAACAATAACGAGTTTTTATACATACATCAAATGGACTGATGGCCTCGCGATATTGTGGTCTCACAAGTCTGTTAACTCTCAAGCCTGTAATACACGACACAATGTGCTAATAGACCTTGGGTCCCACAACGAATTTCTCTTTCAAATTCCTTACCCAGCAACTCCGATTTTCTCGATCCAGAGTTACCCAGACCCGTAGCTCGAACAGCGCCATAGTTTAGCAACCGGCCTGACCCTTAGTAAGAGAACTAACATAGGTAGTAACTAGGTAAACCCTTCTAGAGATTAATCGCAAGACTACCTGTAACAGAAAACGCGTCTGTTACGAGAAGTGAAGGGTTCTAAGCATTAAGTTTGAGACATAGGACATGAAAATTGAATTTTTATTTGAAGAGTACTAGGATTGGTAAAACGCTAGATATGTATTTCCTCAAAACTACGTGGATATTATCTCTAATAAAATAGCTCTGGCGGGAGTATACGAAATCATCCTCATATATATACAAGCCTAACAACTCTCCCATAATGCTGCTTCCAGTAAACTTTTCTCTTAAGAAGGTGCTTTACAAGGGCTGATCCATCCATAATTGCAGTATTGCACGTTGAGATAAGTGCAGGGATAGGCGGCGCCAAAGGGCGCGGCGAGGATGCTATACATCATGCAATTGATGGATGCTTTGCCGCCGACTTTGGTATCTACCGTGTTCGTGTCGCCTAGAGGATGATGACCTGTTAGTACATCGTTTTTCGATAATCTCAAAGCTGTAAGTGTGCCCACGTTAGGGGGGGAACCTACAATTATTGATAGCTATTCCCATAGCTGTATTACAATCATCTTCGCTAAACTTCAGGTCAGAATAAGATTTCGCTTTGCAGTAATCATTGACCACATCCTGCCCTGACGTAAAGACGATGTCCGACTGGCCAGCCTCGACTTGACCGTTGGCTGGTGGCTGGTAGACGGCGCCGTTGTTCTGCACCGCGCAGGCACCTGGCCAGGTCCCAGAGACCGCCTGGCTGGCTGCTGCTATGCCTTTGCAGTAGGCGGAGGCGGACTTCATAGCAGAGGCTTGTCGCATGTTGTAGACAGCGCTGCTGTAGCACAGGGAGTATGCAGGTGTTGGGGAGGAGGAGGCGGTTGGGGCGGATGTTGTGGGTGGGTGGGTGGAGGTTGTGCCGCCGCCACCGCCTGTGGTGGTTGGACAGTCGTTTGCTGTGGGTTGTGTTGTGTATCTATTTGATAATTAGATTTCAGTGATCACCTTCGAGAGAAGGAATGTGTTTAAACCGACTTACCCGCAGCCACTTGTTTTTTTCCCGGATACCGTGGATGTGAGAAGAGGAACATTAGTGCCATCACAAGCGCAGTAATCAACTCCAGGACAACCTTGACCATTGCCGGCAAGGTAATATGCGCAGCCAGGCTGTCCCCAGCATCCAGGTATGCCGCTCGTGGAAGTTGAGCCACAGTTACCAGCAGAGAGAGAACTGGCAGTTGCGGTGGCAGTTGCGGCGGCAGTGATGGTGGCAAGTGTTGCTAGAATAGCCTGCTGCGATGCGAGCGAGGCGGGATCGTACGAGTGAATAAGGAAGACCTCATCATTGACACATGGACAACCAACGTATTCCCCAGAGGTACATTTGTTGTTCTGGCCACTGCAATTAGTTGTGTCGTCACATGCTGCAATATTTGTTCCCGTTGGACATGGCGCGCTGGATGAAGCGCTGGGCGCATTGGACGTAGCGCTGGCCGTGTTCGTCGATGGTGTAGCGGAAGGACCCACGTTGGCAGCTGGAATCCTTATGAGGTTGGGTATAGCTTTGATCTTGTCCCACTGCCACCATATAATCGCTAGGATGCCTGCTGTTTGAGCGGTTGGACTGCTAGCCGCAGCCCCCCCAGCTTCGGCAGCTAGCGCGACAAGATTAGCCACCTCCTGGAGGCTGATGGAGACATCCAAGTCGCTCAATTCGGGGTAGGCAGAGGCTTCGTTGATGAAGTTGTAGGCGCAGCTTTCCTGATCCCTCTTCTTGTGCTTCGACGAACCGCAAACGCTCTCGGCAAGCGCAGTAAGCTTGTTGACCAGTGCTGGAGTAAGTATGATATTCACATCTCCTACGCTTGCACCATCTGTCGCTGCTGTGAGGGTTGTGGCTGATGCTTGAACACCAGTTGTTGCGGAGGGTATGTCGGTCAAATATTTAGTGTTCTGTGGAGATTCCAGAGTCAGCTCCAATATCACGGTGTGATGTTTGGGTCACATAATATATCCAGAGGAAGATGGCGTAGCTCCCAAGACATATCAAGAGACTCAGATACAGCTCAGATGTAGGAATACGGACCACTCCTATCCATTTTGTGGAAGAATCTTGCACAGAGATATATGATGTATCACCATTTAGGACCAGGCCGATACTGGACTTGGTTAGCAGAGAACAAGGCACCGAGAGACCGTGGAAAAGACCACTCACTCGGCCAATGTAGTAGGATTTGCAAGGAAGACTGATACTGGATTGACACCAATCTGACCATAAGTAGTAGGGACAATTGCTCTTTTATTTGGTTGAGGGGACGAAAATACGGCAGGAATTGCAAAGAAAGAGAGGACTGCAAGCGTGCAAATACTGTATGCAGATTGCATGGCAGCGATAGGGTGTAGCTAAGGGGAAGAATTCGGTCTGAGTTGAAAGCCCCTTTGCAATGAGAAACATAGACCACTTGGGTATATAAGAGGATACGAGTAAAGGATCTATTGGACTTGCTTGTAGCAGGTCACAGCTCATGTTGGCCCAGGACCGTCGGCAATTGTGTCTCAAACGGCATCAGAATATATATAGCCTCATAGCGGCGTTATCATGTTCGATATGACACTACCATATCACCCATACCATGTAGTATCCATATCTCCGGTGATGGGCGAAACGCTTTTCCTGTCTCAACTCTCTGTTGGATACCACTGTTCAATTAGTTATTGGAATCCGCTCAAACTGGATCTGAAAAGTGATAGAAGGTACCTGGAGGTGTCATCATATCCTGTAAGTGTATTGCATTCTACATGGGGGTTCGGAGTCATGTCCTGTGCTGTTTCACAGCGTCACAGTCTTGGCATCGTCAATCGGCCCTTCTTCTTATGCGAAGTTTCATGTGGCAGACATGCATGGAGACATCAATCACCCAACCAGGACATAGATGCGAAAGAGCCAATCGATGGAAGAGAGTAGATGGCGTGCATGCTTCAGAAATGGAGAAGGTGGTGGAGGAATAACACCGCTATGGTAGAAGGGTCCACCCCCACGTGGTATCAGCCCTACAGGGCTGATACAGAACCCCTTAGAGATGAGATGCCCTAGAGTTGCACCAAGATCTCCCAGCCACAGCCATAAACACCACCACCTCTACCACCTCGCTCCTCTCGAAAGCGGCGTCGCTCCCTTTGATGGTCGGTAATGGTTCTAGCCATGTCTTAGGAGTACTTTTTCTAACGGCATGTAATCAGGTTAGTGCTCTGCGGGCTCGTGTATCAACGTCTGCTACTGGTTGGCCGAATCCTCAGCTTCAGAGCTCTACCTCCCTGTCTTGACCACGCATTTTCCATCTCTGTATGAGGCTTATGGTGAAATTGAGGTGCGGCGTCACCTGCATACGGGACCAAAAATATCTCCCGGGTTTCAGGACAAGTAAGTGTCGATCTCTTAGAAAGATCTGGAGCCATAAGAGGAAGCTCACTCTATAGCCGAGGCAACTATGGCAGAGTTCATGCATGGATACCAACATTATACAGCTGAGTCCCACTGACAACCTCTTGGTAATCTCGTAGCAGCCGTCTCATTCGCTGATGCATGACCGTTTGACCTGCATAGCTCCTCGCATCTTGGCATCGATTATCTTAGGGGTCGCCGGGTTCTATTCATTCCAACATAGGTCCATGTATAGTTGATCCTGCACTTGTTATTTCATTTCCTTCTTAAGGAGAAAAATCTTAGAATAATCGAAGCTTGCACTTTCGGCGCTGGCATTGGTACCTTTATCTAGCTGCCTGTTCTCCGTCTTAGGCTGTGTCTACAGGTTTCCACATATCGGAGCGTACATTATTTTGCTTGGTATTCCCTCTATATTCGTTGTTCTTCAGTCGCACTTCCACTGTCCTTGGTCTTTTACAACCTATCCTTCCCGACTGAAGTCACTTCTGCCATCCTCCTTCAGAAGTATCCTATGATGCCGTCCAAAGCCTTCAAGGCCTGCCTCATACTGTCTTTATCTTCCCTTAGCCACTCTTATATTATTGACGCCTCATGTAATCGTAGGTTTCATCTCATCTAATATCCGTCAGTACAAAGCTAACATTACAAACAGAATATGGCACTCTTATACAAGATAGTTTAACCGGCGCCTTTTCCATGGCTACCAATGCGCATACCGCTCTCACCACGAATCCGTTGGGCCCAAATGTTGCGGCGCTGGCTGGCTATGTTTTTGGCACTGGACCGTACAATCAAGCAACACAGGTGTTTAATGACATCACCACTAAACTGAATACTGGCATTAGCACCGACAAAACAGATCCGAAGCAAGTAGTATGCATTTGCCTCTACATATGCATAGTAGCCTTGCAGCTAATCCGAACAGATCGTCTATTGTGACTTTAGCAGATTACAACCCCGAGCGAATGATGCAAGATTATGGGACCCAGGTACGAGCTCACCATCGAGAGTACTATAATGAACATTCACCCATGTGTCTACAGATACAGAGCAAGTAGTGGTGGTGGATAAGACATTTACAACGTGCAACAGCAAAGTTAACCCGATAGGTGGTGCCCCAGCAGCATGGACGACTGGTAACGTCGACGCCAATACGATCCAGCAGATCCAACTCTGCCCTTGGTACATTGGCAGTGTCTCTCTGAGTAAGAGACGGCTGCTCAAGGATCTCAATCTCAAGGGGTTAGCGTTACGCATCGCGGCCGCGGGACAAAAGGTTTTAGGCCTTACCACTGCAATGGACGATGAGTGTGTGCTTGATTGCGATATACTACATGAGGTACGTTTTAGCAAGTCTTCGAGCTGGATGGGATCCGCTGACTACTCGTCGATAATATAGCTGTCCCATTTGAGAGACGGCGGCAAGACGAACTTCGCAGATCAGCCTCCCGAGGCTTATGGTAAGTTTGCTCCTCCGGTTCTCGCATTCGGTTACCGCAAGTAGTCTCGCTGACGTGGTTTGTCTGCAGGGTGGAAAGCCATAACTGCAGCCCCTAGTCAAGAGAATGCCGGTAAGTCTGAACACACAAATATCTCCCGTTCGACCACAGTGACTGAATAAGTGCAGATTCAATCGCCTATTTTGGCCTTGGTAAGTCTACTGCAGCCGTTCACATGTCATAAGCGCAGTATCATCATTCTGACTCTTTGACCCAGGTGTGGCACAGATTAACGCCGGGAATATCCCACAAGCAGACGGATCGTTGCAAGCGGCATCATAGAGTAGGTGCTGGAGGAGTCATATCTTTAGTCCATTTCATTGCTCGTGCGCGACACGTAGATATTGCATTCCAATAGCTTGAGCATCACTCATCTTGTACCTTGGATTTTTGTAGCCATCGATAAATTTGTACCTCATTGGTCTTTGTCATGCGCTTTCGCCTTCCTGCAAACCTCGCGCTAACAGGAAGTCTTATGTCGGTATTCCCGATCTTCGCAAGAGAGGTCCACTGGGTCAGGCGCGAGCTTCGTCTATCTATCTCGTACTCTGCAAAGTTGCGTCATTCTGGGAAATTCGTCGAAAGTCCCGTCGTCGTTGGGAAAGATTGGGCGTAGAGATGAACCGGCGAAGGAAGGGTTAGAGACTCTACCTTCTCTTCGACATGGTTTTGATCTAGCAGACTAGCAGAGATCAGCGTCTCCAGTGAATGACAGGATCCAAAGATTGTCCCGCAAGAAATCCGAGACCGAGTGATAACCACGGTCATTAGCAGCTTCGAGCTCTTCCAGCTCCTCCAGCGTCAACAAGTCCGCCCAACCGTGTCCCCTCCGTTGGCATTCGCTTTGCAGCTTGGTTTGTACGCAGTGAAATCTTCTCGGTCTCCTCCTGCGGCTCGATTGCAGGTCTTGCTGCTTGATATTTCTCTTCTTGGCAGGTAAGCTAGGCCCATCAACTGTGTCGCCCTCCTCACCTAATCTCCGCTTTGTTTTTGGGCGAAAAGTATTGATCTGGATACATTTGCATTAGTATGCGGCAAGGAAGTCTCAGCAAGGCACAGTAGTGATGATATGGGAAAGGATAATGAATCTAGCCTACTGGATCATCTATCTTGTAGATGTGATGAACAAGGAGTGGGTAGATATATGAGCAATCTGATGACTTAATATCAGATGATAACGAACGAATGTGCAAGCAAGTAAGTAGTCCGCTGACTAGAAGTAGTGCAAGTACGATATGAAAAGATTACCTATAGTAATTATAAGTCCTATACGTCTAGTCAAAAGTACTTCAAGTTGGTGGTGCGTAGTCGAAAGGGAAGTTTCAGCATGAGTCAACTGTGTCTTTGTGTGGTCCTACTGTATCTTAAGAAGTGAGAGCAATTGTTTGGTCCGGCCGTAATATTGAAGTCGCGTTTGTTTCTCTGTCTTGGTGCGTGCGTAGTGGTGATTCTGAACTCGCTTCTTGATGCGCGTAGGGGCCAAATGGGTGTAGACTCTGATGGAGGAGCGAAGTTGATACTGAGGCATAAAGGGGCCTGAGGACGACAGACGCTGGTAGAGGAGTCGCTCCGAACGATGTTGAACACCTGAAGGAATGTAAGACTGGGGGTACTAGTACCGACTGGCCAACGATGCAGAACCTTAGAGGAAATCGCTGAGCCATGTGCAGATAGAGAGACCGACTCAGCTATAGCTCTCCCCTCCACCACAGATCCGCCGTAATCCTCAGCTCGTAATTTGATGCCGAGACTGTAATGGTCCACATTCAACGAATAGAAATTCTACCTCCTCTTCTTACAAGACTTATGATCGTAGGTCGTGGCCGCAACATGAGGAGGAGTGGTAACAAAGTGGAGGACAGGGTATATCACAAATCGAAGCAGCCGTTATCTGAATGAAGGCACTGGGCCGATGGTAGCTCCCTGCTTCTGTCCCAGGTTAGAGAGAGAATAAATGGAACGATGGATAATATGCTCAAAGAGATGGATCCCTTACGTACTCTTAGCAATTACGGAAAGGCGTGGAAGCTGCTTCGGTTGGCCTAGTTCTTAAAGCCCTAATAAACCGGCTTTTCATGTTTGGAAAACCCTGCTCGGACCCGATAAAGTCTCAAGATAGAAAAAGGGAGAATACGCATCGAAAAGCGTCAGACGTTGTATGCTGAGGCCGCTTTGAACAATCAGGTACGCATATTGCAGTACGCCTGAACTAAGCCTGGTCAGGCTTTTCTACCACAAAGTAGGGGTGGCGGCGGCGGCGGCTCAAGAAGAGTAGTGAAAAGCCCATAGGGTCTTCACATATGACAACACTGGCTGTATTATCGCTACTGGTTGCCAAAACATAGGAGTCTTTATAGTAGCCTTCCTTCTCTTCTTCGTAGCCTCTGCCTGAGCTTCCCTAGCCAGAGCCCGCTTGTCCACCCAGCAGCATCCCTCCGCCTCTTCCACATAGCCTTTGCCAGAGCTCCCTTGTTCACCCAGCAGCACCCTTCGGCCTCTTCCCCACAGCCTCTGCCAGAGTTCCTTTGTTCACCTAGCACCACGCGTCCGCCTGAAATATTCTGAGAACGCTGCGAAGCCAGCTTTGGACGGCTATGGCGTAGATCCTTTGCCGTGCTGCTTAGGGCAAGGACTTGATACACAACCTCATGTGGGTGTCTCGAAGGTGGCGCGGGGGGTAGGTAGCTAGGTGACAAAGTGGAGATGTCGTAGTGATAGTCGTAGCTTGAGCGGGGGAGCCACATGCCTAAACAGGTACAGACGATGCTGAGGCGAAGGTAAAGGAAATCATAGCGATACTAGATTTCGCAGCAGCAGCTGACTCTGGCGAATATCGGACAATCAGCAGATGAGTCCCTTACAATATTCTGTTCAAGCATAACGCAACGGTCGTTGGCTTTGTTCGCTTGGGCCCAAGCTCTTGAAAGAGTTAGGGTTCACCCCCTTACTTACTGTATAAACCCTCTTACTGTATAGCCTTATAGGGCTGAACCTAAACTGGCGAAGCGGGCCTTGAAGTTGGGCTGAAGCAAGGACGCTTCAGGGACTCTTCTCATCACTCGGGGAACCCGACTTAGGGGTCCTTAGGGGGTCGCTCCAGTTCCATTTAGATCCAGCCCCATACAGTAAGAGGGTTCATACAGTTAGGGGGTGAACTCTTCTATGGCTTAGCTCTAGAATGCTGGAATGAAATCAAGGCGGCCAGCGTTTGGCGATGATGCAGCCCGACTCTTGGTTACCAACTATGTTTGTCACAGGCGTATGGTGGAAGACAAATATAGGTGGATAGACGTTTGAGTAGTGGGAAACTTACTCCCATACCCCAGCTAAGCACCATATCTACTCCCATACTCCAAACGCCGTCTGACCGGCCCGCATTGCGCAAATGATTGATACCTACAAAGCTATGGTAAACGCCTAGTAAATTCTGTATTTATCATTTCAACCTTTGCGCAAGCCTTTTAAGGAACTCTGTTTGAGGGGGATGCCTAGGGGCATGTTTTGGGGGCTTTAGGGTGTCGGGCGCATGCTTTAGGGGCTATCCCGGGGGCTAATCCGGGGGGCATCTCTAGGGGTCTACTAGGTCATTTTCAGATTGGAAATCTCCCCACTAGTATATAAGAAATCACAAATTAATATAGGCTAAGATCTTGAGGAACTACCATATTTCATGCGACTTTCTTTGATTGCTACACAATAGTTATCCACAAGGTACATGGGTTGGCTGGTAATTTTAGTGGTGCTAAGATGTACTTTAGGACGGGCGTTACGCACCGCTGCGGAAGCGCTTAGGGTATGGGAGTAAACATGGTGCTTAGCCGCGGTAAAGGAGTAAATTCCCCTTTAATTTTATTCTCCTCTCGTACCTACTCTCTCTCTCTCTCTTTGGGGGTAATAACGAGTGCCTCTGATAGCTAGGGTACTGGTACAGGCGGGATGGGATAGGAACAGGGTTTCAAAGCTGGGTTTAAGAGCGGATTGATTATACAGAGGATTTCCTTTTTTAATGACTATTTAGTAGATTGTATTTGGCTAGATCTGCCATCTTGTTATCAGAGTATGATGGGCGAAAGGGAAAAAATGAGGTTGGAACGTTAATGGAATTCAAAGAGGTTGGTACAACGTTGTCTTTGGTCAATCTATAAAACTCGAAAATGAATCCATCCTTCTCTTGATTATTATTTGATCCATGCTCCTGGCATGCGCGGACGTTTATTGATCTTTTCCTCCTTCTTCTTCATACGATGAGAAAACCGCCGTTTTGCTAGATCCGCTTGCTTGCGCCATTCGATCCAAGATCGATCACTCCACCCTCGATATGGTTCATAAAAGTCAGACCATATTGGGTATGTATATGGCCATGCGTGTTCCCAATCATGTCGCGCCAGAGGCCGGCACAATTTCCATTCCTTCATTTTAAAATCGCGATACAGATCATAGTGGTCCAAGTTCATGTGTTGAAATGCACTGCGAACGAGGCTTGCACCGGATGAAGGATCAATCGACCAATCCCACCAGACATTGGGGTGTTGGCCATTCCGGATGATAAGTCGGCGTGTTACCCCCTGCCCGGAGTAAAAGCCATTTAGGGGAAAGAATAGGTGATCCTGGGCGCTACGAAGCTCTGCCTCTTTGTCCAGATAGGCATCTACATCGTAACCCTCTTCTTTCAAAATTGAAAGCCATGCTTGGGCCTCATCGCTCTGGTCGAACGGATTCTCATGCCAATAAAACAGGGCATCAAGAAGTGTCTCGGTCTTGAGTGTAATCCCCCATCCTCTGTGGGGACGAGGGGCCTGCAGAGGATGCACGTCAAACCCTTGTCGTAGGAATTTCCGAATTAAACCTTCGAATTTCTTTTCGCCGGCCCCAAACCACCTAAGAGCTAAGATGAGAGGGGACATTCGCAGGGCTCCCGTTTGGCGGAGCTCGTCAGGAAATGGATACGCGGATAGTAAAAAGTCTAAAGCCTCAGGAGATTGGGATCCAATGTGCCAAGGTATTAATATTCTCGACAAATCATCCAAAGTGAATTCCTCCGTCGTCAGCAACCTTAAAGTATCTAACTGGGATTCATAACTGTACTCCATAAGACTGTGCATAGCTTTCATTCCCCATGTGTCGATATGATCTGCATCGACGCCAAGCCGGATCAACAGCCGGCAAAGATCCAGATGAAGAGTCGCGTGGTGGAGGAGAGTCTGTCCCCGCTCATCCGTTACAAATGGCGAAACTTCACGGCGGGTTAATGCATCTTTTAAAGAGTCAACATCTCCAAGCTCACACCATTGGAAGACGTCCGACGTCTCAGGCAATACAGGAAAGCAGCTAAGAGATTTCGGTAGTAGACCAAAGTTCCCGCAGTACCGTATTTCGAATGCTTTGCGAATGAATTTTGACGCAATAAGAATGCTCCTCTCCTGGCTGACTTCCGCCTCAGGTCCCTGTTCACTCTGAAGGGATTTAGTCTTGCTTCTTGCTGTCACATATCCGAACCAGCCCTGATACGCCCAAATTTCGGTCTCTTTCGTCCTGATATTACTATTTCTGGGAATTACAGCCGAGGTTCTGGTTATCTCCAGACTCTCTGTATCCGCGGTGATATCCTTTAGCTGGCTGTGCTGACCTTTTCTTGGCTGGCAATAAGCAAATGTTTGCAATTGGTGTAGCCTGATAACATGTCAATCTCAGTCCATATTGTTTTTTAGGTAACCTACTGAAGATGAGATATGTTGATGAGCATCGCAGTCTGCAGAGAAGAGATATCTTGGAGGATCAGGCCTCGCATTTGCACTATCTCTTCCTTTTTGACAACAGTCTTTATTGAAGCCCATAATTTGCGCCTTTGACCTTTGCCATTGAAGAGGGGTTGGAAGACGTTCACATACGAATCAAGCTTGCGGACATTGGATTCGCAACTATGCAGTGTTCGCTCAATTACGTCTATACAGCCGGGCAAACCGTCAATTCTGCTCTGCTGCTCGACATAAGTCTTCACTTGAACCAAGATAAGATCAAACTGATCCAGGGTGTCCACTAGTCTCTTCAACTCATCCGGCGCATTCTGCACATCTCTCAGGAAGTTGTCGACCTTTTTGACAGTCTCAGCGAGTTGAAGGCTTAAAGAGACGACAGCAAAGACACCAGAGGCGACGTCCATTATCCCAAGATAACATCAAGACAATCTCACGTTGACATCGAAGTCTCCTCTTGTGGGGACGATCCACAACGGGCAGGCAAATTGGATGGAAAAAGCTTGGAGAGATGGAACAGTGTTGAAAGAGGGGTAGCCTGCGAGGCAGCAAAGCTGAAAGCTGAGCCACGAAAGACCCTGCAGGACCTAAGGACAAAAATGGAAGAGCCAACCGGCTGAGCGTGGCTATGTAGGTGGCTGGCTATCGTAATGACAACATTTCCCACGAATCAAAATCCCTAGGTACTTACAAACCAAGTCTATTGTTCATAAAACTAAGATCCAAATTATTTGCCTAGAGTACATACTCACCTTCATCTTCGGCTTCCTTCCATAGCCCCCAACAACCGAGGGCGCAGCAAAGCGGGGTGGAGACACTCACGCATATACTCACCAGCCTCTGCACATCATGTTTTGAACAGTAGTATGACTGCGCCGAGCTCGTCATCATATGTGGCTGTTGAATAATGAGGTTGATTAAGCCCTTAAGGAAGCAAAGCCATACCTTATGAATGCGCAACGCCTGAGCTAGGCCTGACAGGGTTATGTAGAGCGGCATCCGCAAGCAAGTCGCAATGTCAACGCTATCTAATAGGATGATTAGGGGATGAATCTTAACAATGGCACGAATCGACCTTCCCAATCTCGGGCAGTAGAGCTTCCGTACTTACGAAATAGTAGGGGTGGTAGTGGAGAACTTTGGTGGTTGATGAATTTTTGGATTGTAGTTAGAAGAATTCACCTATCAACCATAGCCCCCTAGAGATGCCCTAAAAGTTGGTCACCAAGGCGACAGGATTCTTTATTAATCATGACGGATCCAGCTCCGCTCCCTAGGGCTGGGCCTAGGGCTAGGGCTATCCTTCACATCTACCGGCTCTGAAAATTCTTCATCAAGGTACCTAGTATGCCTACGAAAAGAATATAGCAGGAATTTCCCGGCATGACACGTTTGACAGAGACAGGGCACTACTAAGATTAGGTGGAGAACAGTGCCGAGGAGCATTGAGCAGATGGAATCAGCCGATTGCTAGTAATAGCAGCAAAACATCAGGGAATTCTGCGCATCAGAGGTATGCCAGGATGGGACACCACCGAAATGGGTTGCTGATGAGTGCCCGGAGGTATTGATTAGTGTTGCAAGATATAGACCCAAATAACACCGTCAACATTGGCGGCGCGCGTTGCCTTTTTGGCTGCAACAATTAGATAGGGAACCGTATAGAGAATCAACACCATCAATCGTCCTCCCTAATCACCACCACGGCAATGGACGATCCATTCGATATGTAGTTCGTCTCACCACTCCCTCGTGAAGCAATCGAATCATCACCGCCGGATCCTCACGGATAGCTATCAACGTAGCCAAGAAAAAGTATGCGTCTACACCTACATCTGCATCTACAGGAGAACGAGAATGGGAACGAGAACTGTGATCAGGCACAAACTGCCACCAAGTTCTGCGATCTCCCCCGCTCAACATACCCGACTGTGAGCGCTGCAGACCTGCTGCTTAACACCGACAAGGAGCATAATAAATATGGCTCAGTCCCGCTGACAAGTAGGTGGGACATCACCGTTTTGATTGCCTGCAATCTGCTGCGCGAATGCCACTTTTTTCCCCAAGATTTCGACTTTTTTGCTTCTGAGCCCCTATGCAGGCTATTCGTCCACAACAGCTCATTCCCTAAAATCTCGATACCTATCGTCGCTCCCTATGTCACATCTGGTGCACCAGAGCTACTCTTCACAACTATTTTACGTGGTTGCTATTCCCTACATTACTGTCGCGAAATCCCCACTTGCGGAAAAAGTTTAGCTCGGCAGTGCTTGGCATCTTGGGGGACTACATAAAGTTTGTAAGGCCCGGCGATTTGCGGGCAGTTGATGTTCTGATTGGTCGGATTGGTAGAGGCGTCTTAGCTGCTGCTTTGCGGAAGGCATGGTTGCTGTTTCGGATTCGTGCGCGGCTCTTATATAAACTTCTAGGATAGATTGTGGATCTAAGAGAAGTCTATGGGGGAGAAGTGGAAGAAAGGAGAAAGAAAGATGGGAGAGAATGTAGCTTGAAATACGGTAAGTAGTGAAGAAAGGGGATGTGGGGCTCTGGGGGGAGTATCCTGATTGTGTACAGTTCCCCTCATGCGTCTTCAACAATAACGAGGCACGTTACTGGTATTGCCATAAACTACTGGAGATAAGAGACATTTCCATCATACTTCAATGTCAATATCAATTCCATCATAATCATCCGCGTCAGCGCTACTTCCATCATCATCAACGTTGTAGTTAATCGCTATAAGATATATTCATCCACATCTCCATGCCAATCAAAAAAAGAGGCACCCCACCAGTGATCAGTCAGAACCCTTACCGTGCAATGCGTCCTTCTTAGGCCAATACTAGCGTTAAGCTTTCATCATCTGTCCCAGAACTAGTCGTTATGGGCTATCGTTGGCATCAACAGCGCACTATGTTCGAATCAAATCGATCCTTGCTTCTTTCTTTCACAGCTACACATGCCGAATCCCCTTCCAGCGGAAAGGATAACAATAAAGAGGCACGAGCGACGTGGACGATGGAGATTGATTTTTTTTGGATGTCTCGAATTCCGTTGGGGGGGCGGACGGCGAAGAGACGGTATGTTGTACTGGCCGTTCAGACTATTATATTATAATCTTAATACCCATCAGGGCACGTATTGTATCAGGATGAACTGAACCTAACCAGCAGGATTGTGGGCAGGTACTATAAGAGCCACCGCCTCTAGTATCAGCGCATTTAGAGGCGTGATTGGGTTGGTACTTTGTATAGGTTCTGGGGTCGCAGAGGAGCCTTCTAGTTTTTATGTGATGAGGATCCCGATTGCCTATGGCTTGTAAGACTGTAGTCTTACATTCTTCCTCAGTAAATTATTCTGTGATATTACTTTGAATGAGCATACACTGCCGTTAATAAGCAGAGGTTCGTCTATAGAAAGTAATACTCTGAAATCTCGTTCATATACTACATGTCAATAAATAGAGCCTTTACCATTCCCGTAGGACCAAGCTATTGATTGATTGATTGATAGATTAATTATTTCTCAACTATCTCTTGTCCAGATTTGCAAAGACGCAAACGTTAAATTACCTTGGCAACAATCTATCGCAGGTCTTGGACCTGCAAGATAGATCGATGCATATGTCTAAAGTGCTAAATTCTATGGGAGTGTATCTAATATACATGATGAGGAGTGCTAACAGGATGACATCTGATGGTGGCAAACTGAGGTGACGTTAAGGGCATGCCTATGTCGTGCAACACAATCTCATAACAACAGGCCGGCACTCATACCGCAATACATCACAGTCGAACACATTGATTGCGCCAGGCCTCGAAAGCCTCTAGAGTCATTTCCAAGCAGGGACACCCTTCCTATAGGAACTTACCACAGACGCAGCGAACAGGAGCATTCAGCGGTGTTGTAGGCGTTCGTTGTGTCGTAATATAAACCCAAACAACACCGCCAACGGTTGGCGGCACGCGTCCCCTTCTTGTTGTAATGGTAGGCATTCTTGCTGCAAGAGTAGGCATTTTTGCTGCAAGAGTAGGCCTTGTCGGTGCAACATCAGGCCTTGGTTGTAATTCCGCCAGACTACCCACTATGAAAATCATTAAGATTACATATCCCACTTTTACCATCCGTTTCGTTAGTAACTTGGTGGTGGGCGTTTCTGAAACCCATTCTGCGAGAGGCGCGGACGGGACGATGGTAATGGTTTGGTTCTGGGAGAGAGCTACATTAGTATTACAGATGAACGGGTCAGAGGTAAAGGGGGATACAGGAAGCCGATCTGGCAAATTGAATATAAGACAGCTTGCAAGACTTACGGATATATTTTCGCAATACTCATCTATAATAGCCCAGTACCTCTGTAGAATCCAATCGCGTTCTAAATTTTCGCTGAAGTCTTTCGAGAAATGCGCGCAAAAGCATACATCTTTCGGGTAGTGATTAGGATAGGCTATCCTATCGTCATCATTGCTGGTATCTCTATCCTTCTCTTGTATTTTATTGCTATTGCCTTCGCTTGGTTTGCCTCTCTTGCGCAAGTACCACGCCTGCTTATATGTATCAGCAAGAGATGTCGTAGCCAATTCGAAATAGGATTTTCGATTCATCTCAGGCACGGTGTCGCAGGGTATTGTGAGCGGATAGGGTAGAGGGGCAGAGTAAGACGATGTCGGTTTGCGAACGATGACATCGTTGATGTCGGAATCGAAGGTTGTGTTAGTGGTGGTGGTGGCGATGATGAAGATAGGTAGTAGGAGAAAGATCTGGATGACAGAATGCATTTATTTTGGCTTGGTACCGCTGGTAAAGGTGGGATGATCCGCAGGTATAGAGATATGGAGGACTCAGTCTCATTAGGATGCACTATTGGACAAGTGCGTACGTTGGAAGCGTTCCTGATGGAGTAGAATGCTGAGAAGATATGTGATTTGAGAGATGCGAATGGTGCTTGCTGTCACTGCTGAATCCAAGCCTGAGTTGTGGAAGACTAAATAGCAGAGAGGATGGCAGATGAGATGTAGATAGTCCCAAGGCTTGTCAAACTAGGGACAAAGCCTCTGCAACAGTCATAAATGGAAAGCGAGATGTACATCTCCCTATGGTTTGTCAAACCTGGGATAGGCATCTGCGACACTCATAAAAGGGGAGCGAGATGTATCAATTAATAACAAGGACATGTTCACAACGTTTGTCAAACCTAGGGTTAGGCCTCTGTTCTAGTTGAGGCGTGAATTCTATCAAGACGTAAATTCCCACTAGTCTATTTATAAATTAACTAGTCTATTTGCTAATTATCTAGTCTATTTATAAATAAACCATCTATTCACAAATTATTAGTCTATTTATAAATAGACTAAAACTATAAGTTAACTATATAATAAATCCTATTACTAATACCTATTTAGTCTTAAAATAGTATTAATATTAATACTTATATAGTAACTATACAGCGCTATATAATATAATATTATTTATATACTTAAATAGATATATAAATATAATAGTAGCTTATCTCTTAAAAAATATTATAAATAATAATAGTAGGATAGTAAAAAAAGGATTTAAATAATAAAAAAAATATTAAGTTTTATAAAACTAGTTCTTAAACTATATTAGGCGTAAATATTATATAAAGTTATTTATATCTAAGTAAAGTAAAGTAATAAAGTCTATAATCTTATCTATAAAAAAGGAGGTAAAAAAAATTTTTAAAACACGTTTTTTAAAGTAATAATATAGTAAGATAATAATATTATTTAAAGACTTTCTCTAAGACTTAGTAGCTATCTTAAGTATATTAATATAAAGAGTAATATTTATACTATTAATTAATAAGTAGGTTATTACTATTAATAGAAAAAAAAAATCTAGTAATAAAGAAAAAAAACTAAAAATATTATATTTAATAGGAAAATTTTTACTATATATTTTACTACTTAAGTAATATAATTTTATTAAAAGTAGATTCTTTAACCTTATTACTATAACTATAATCCCTTTTATAGTAGTAGATTATATATTACTTACCTATTTTAATATATCTATACTATTTACTATAGGGTATAGTTTTATAATTATAATAGACTTTATCTATTATTATCTTTAAAGCCTATTAAGCAGCCTCTTATAGAGTAAGCTTAGATTTATTATTAAAAATAGTAATATTCTTATTTAAAAACTTTAAAACTAAGTTAATATATCTTATTATATATATTTTATTAAGGATTCTATACTCTATCTATAATTAATAATAATAACTACTTTATCTAAGTACTTAAGTAAATATTTAGTACTAATTAAGTAAAGAATAGTTTTATTTAGAAATAACTAAAATAATAATCTATCCTAGGATAAATATTTTAATTTTATTCTTAAATTTTATCTTAAATTAAGCTTCTTACTTTTATTAAGCTTTCTTTTAATATACTCTAATAAATATAGTAAGTTACTTAATTTTAAAAATAATATTATTTATCTCTTCTACTTTACTACTACTACTATTAGAGGACTAAGGAGATAGTAAAGGTAAAAGGGAGAAAAACTAATCTAAAAATTATATAATATTACTAGGAGAGGAGTATTTAGATAGGTAAGAAAAATTCTTATTAATATTTTTATTATCTATATTATTACTATTAATAGTAGAGGGTAAAGATTAGGTAATATTATTATTTATAACTTAAAGCTAATAAGCTAGTAGTTTATTAGTAATAAATTAAGCTTATAAAACTATTAATATTAGGCTTTAGGGATTTATAATAACTTATTACTTACCCTTAACTTAAGTTAAGGTTTTAGTAATATAAGGATTCTAAATAGTTATCTTCTTTCTTTATTATTAAGCTTTTTTTTAGAGCTTTAAAACTCTAGGTTAGTTAGTAAGAGCTAGTAAATTAATAATATTAGAGCTAATACTTATAGCGAGCTATTACTAAATATAAATAGATATTAAAATAGTTAGAGTTATAAATAAGGGTAAATTATTACTAATAAGAAGAGATTAACTATAAAGATCTAATACTAAGGTATTAAAAGGGTTAGTATATTTAACTTAAACTTAAAAATTAATATTAATCTTATTATCCTTAAGCTTACTATCCTTATTATAAATAGTAGCTATTTAGTAATTAGTATAGTTTAGCTAATTATTATTATTAATATTATAAAAATAACTAAAGATAACTTTATATACTTATAATCTAGTTATTATAGATTTATTATTATTAATTCTAAAAATAATCTTAATAAGTCTAGTAGTCTAATATCTAATATTATTCTCTTCTATTTAAATAGTAAGCTAAGATTTAATAATACTATTACCTTACTTAATAAGACCTTAGGATTAGGGATAATAAGGATTACTATTAATAATCCTTATCCTATAGTAGTAAAGAAGATATAATAGAATACCTTTAAACTCTATATTATTATTTATTTAGAGGATTTATATAGGTTTATATACTATAATAAAAATAGTAATTTTATTATAAATATTTTAAGCTATCTTACTTTCTAATAGCTATAGAAAGGTAAGCTTAGAGAAGTAATCTTTAAAATAAAAAATTTATTTATATAGACTATTAGGCTAGGAGCGTATATTAATAAAATCTACTTAAACCCTTTTAAAGGTATTATATAATTTAATAGATATTATTAAAGGTCTACTAATATACTTTTTTATTTAGATATAATAATTATAGTTCTTAATATACTAACTAATCTCCTCTTTAGTAATATTATAGTATTTTTTTTAAATCTTATCCTATATTTTATCATAACTCTAATAGTTAGAGTAAATATAAGCTTTTTAAATAATAGACTATACCTATAGAAATTAGTAAATAAAAAGGGTATAAAGAGTAAGAATTATATATAGTCTACTTAAATAACTTAGTAGTAGCTAAATAATTTTTTAGCTCTTATACCTTTAGAAACTATATAAAGCTTATAATAAAGTATACTATTATAGACCTTAAAGTCCTTAGATTAATATTTTATATTAGTAGTCTTTAAGTTATAAGTAATCTCCTTAAGATATTAATACTAGTACTTATATTTATAGTATTAAGAATAGTTAAGCTAGTAAATATTCTTATAACTAGAATTATTAATATAGTTTATAAAAATAAGCTCTTATAGATTATATAGAGTACTAGAACTTTATCTAGGTCTAGTAGAGCTTACTACTATATTTATATTATAGGGATCTAGCGTTTTAACTATATAAATATAGCTAATAGGGGATAGTAAAGATACTATAAATAATAAATATAATAAGCTAAAGGTATCTTATATAGTAAAGGAAAAAAAGGATAAGAGGATAAATAAATTAAAGCTAAATAATAATTAATAAGCTAAGATTCTAAAAATATAGAGAATAAAGGATTATCTATTTTTTCTACTTACTCTATAGCTACTTAGACTTAATATTAAAATATATAAATATAGATAAATAATATTCTATAGCCTATTAATAGATAATATATAATAAATAGATAAAGGATAAAGAAAAGATAAATAATTATTAATAATTAGTAGTTAAAAATTTTATTATTTTAAAGAGTAGTTTTAATATTCTTTAAATAAAGTAATAATAGAACGCTAAAACCTAGTTTTAAAAAGATAGTTTAAAATATATCTAATAGTAGCCTTAGGTTTATATAAAGGTATACTATAAATTTAAAGTATATTAGATCCTTTATATAAGCTAATAATTAATTATTTAAGTAGAAGTATCTATTCTTCTCTAATAATATTAGAGTAAGAAGACTTCCCTACTATAAAATAGTAATATATATCTATATAATAATAATATAAACTAAGATATCTTAAATATACTATATATTATACTACTACCTTATATATCTTATTAAATAGCTATTAGCTTTCTAGAATTATATTATTACTATTATCTATAATATAAATATTTAACTATTTATTAACTACTAAAGAAATAAAGAAAACTTAAAATACTAAAAAATATAAAATTTTATATATATATAACTTAATAATAGAGTATATATAAGATAACTAGATAGAGTCTTATTATTTTATATAAACTTTATATAAATATTATTAAAAGTAGAGAGCCTTAAATAAATATCTACCTATTAATAGAAATCTTTTAGGAAAATATATACTCCCTAAATAAGAAGATATATAACTATAATATATATAAAATTTTATAATATAATAACCTGCTTTAAATAAGACATATATTAGACTACTAATATATATATAGATATTATATAAAATATTCTAATATATTATATTCACCTTATATTCTATTTATAGACGCTTTTTTATAACTTTAAATAATAATATTTTATATCTTTTTAAATTTTTATAAAGAAAATAAAGTATAGCCTTATTAAATACTATTTATATTTAATAATAATAGTACTAATCTATTATTTTAATATAACAACTAGGATATTACTATAGATAGTAGATTTATATAAATTAATCTACTAACTAGGAGTTACTTAGTATATTTAAATTCTAATATTAGGTTAATTAAATATTTAGATAAATCTATATATATCCTAATATTTTTAATCCCTTTTTTAGTTATATATTTAGTAATACTAGAATAGAGGTACTAGTATATTAGAATTAAATAATAATCTAATACCCCGCTAGGCTAGCCCCCGCTATATAATATACTATATATAAAGTTAGAAATTAAACTTAATTAAGTTTTAGCCTTATCCTTCTATTATTTATTTATAAGGTAAATTTTAAGTAAAGTATACTAACCTAGCATAAAATAATAGAGGATTATAAAGAAGTAGCTTTAATAATTATAATAGAAATATTTAAAGAAATATAGTTATCTCTAATAGATAGGCTATCCTATAATAAAATAAGTTTTAATTCTAAAATATTATTAAGAGCTAGAGAGCTATCTATAGCCTTATTATTTCCTAATCCTATTAAAGTATTTTTAGTAGGAATAATAATAGTATATATTCTTCTCCTCTAAAAGAAAGATACTATATATATTAGGAGATAGACTAATAAATTAGTAAGTATATTTTTATATATTATAATTAATATATAGGTTCCCTATTAATTCTTAGTAATTAGGGATAGCTATTTAGCTACTAGTTTAACTAACTATTAAATAGCTCTAAAAATAGTATTTAGGAAAATATATAAATATATATTACTAAATAGGGATAAATTAATAAGGCTAACTTAAAGAATATTTATAAAACTTATACCTTTAAATATAATACCTATAAATTTTAAAAGACTAATTCTTCCTACTTTAATAATACTAAAATATAACTTTTAGATAGGCTATACTAAAATTAACTTATTATATCTTAAAATAGTAAAGGTAGATCTTATAATTATAACTAGTTATTTATATTAGATTAGATCTTATAAATTAGACTAGTAATTTTAGTAAATAACTATTTAAATATATAGTACTAGTAACTTCTAATAATAACTAGCCCTATTAAAAGGCTTTAATAGAATAGTATTAGTATAGCTAGTAAAGGTAATAGTATATATCCCCCTAAAGACTTAAGAGCTAATATAGTATTATAAAAAGTAAATAAGAAATTAATAAAAGGTTAATCTATATCCTACTAGTTTATAAAAATAATAGGTTAAAAAGATTATTTTATAAAAAAAAAAAAAGTACTCTATAAATAAGGTATATAATATATATAATTATTATTAATAACTATGCTATAACTATCCGCTAAAATTATATTATAGTTAGTATTTATATAAAATAGCTTATTAGATATAGACTTATCTATTATAAAAGCTATAATAAGAATAATAGTTAGTAGATTATTATAAAGAGGGTAAATTTAATCTATTAAATATTATATTTAGTTATTTAATATATAGTATATAAATAAATATACTATCTTTTTTAAATATAAAAGCTTTAGAATATAAGCTATTATTATTACTTTCTAAAATAGCTTAGCTATTAGTATATAGCTTTAATAGTAAGCTTATTATTATCCTTACTAAATTTTTTAAAAAGATATCTACTATTACTATTCTATCTTTATAATATTTCTTTATTTTTTATTTTATTCTACCCCTATTACTATATCTTACTAGTATTTATTAATCCCTTCTATTAATAATATACTATTTTTATAGTACTTTTTCTATTAATAATACTCTAATCTTAAAGCACTCCCCTATAATTTTATTTTATTAGGTAGAGTTTTTAATTCCTATACTTATCCTTCTATTAATTTATAAACTATTTTAAAGTATACTACTTATTTACTATTCCCTATCCCCCTATCTTTATAGTAAGTAATATAGTAAGTAATATAATAAATAATATAGTAAGTAATAATATAGTAAGTAATATAATAAAGAAGATAGTAGTAATATTAATTATATATATATTATAATAAACTAGGTTATAATCTATCTAGTAAATAAATTAGTAATATATTAATCTATATAGATTATAAAAGGGTATTAGAAATACTTTATAAAATAGTATATAAATAGATAGTAATAGTAATTAGTAAAAAAATTTAACATCCTTTTTAAGTTTAGAGTTATAATAAGACTAAATTTTTAATATTATTAAGATTATAATTAAGAGCTTATAATAAAGCTATATTATAATAGATTAGTAAATATTATATAAACTAGTTAATTAATAAATAGACTAATCTATATATATAGTTAATTAATAGATGAGTTCGTCCAGTTAATTTATAAATAGACTGAATTCACGCCTTAACTAGAACACCTCTGCGATAGCCACAAAGGGAGAGTGAGATAGAGATATCTAGCCGTTAGCGGTATACTTTCGCGAGAGGGTGGGAGATGACACATACATATCCCAAGGCTTCTCAGTTAGGCCCCTGCGATAGTCACAAAGAGAAAGTAAGACATCACTTCGCCATCACCAGTGTACCTTGGCGATCTGGTGCATCAGAGCTGTATTGCTGTATCTTGAGACTGAGAGGGAGGCCTTGTAACACGTCAATCTTTTGAGAGATTAATCAACTTGTACAAAATCCAGGCTCAATACAATGAATTAAAGCTCTACGACTATGAAGCAAAACCCCAGACGCTGCGCATATTCGCTATTAGAGAATGAATTCTGGTTGCTTCAAATTCCACTGAACAGTCTTCCAATCCCCATCAAATGTTCCCATATCCCGAATTACCTCTGGGCCATATCTTATGACCCGATGTAGATTCCGAGAAAGAAGGCGCTCACAGCAACGCCGGCATACGCCGCAAGCATCGTCATAGAGTGGGCGAAGTCATCATCCTAGATTGATTCAGTGTGGACAGCAGTCACTATGCAAGATCTGGGCCCACTTACGTTGTCCAGCTCTACGTTGGCGTTAATTTCCTGGCGAAGTTGGGTACTAGCTCCAGAACCACGTTGCCTCAATCTGCTACCAGGTACAAAGTAGCGTCCATCGAATGGGTTTGCAACCACTTCACGTTCACAGTCTGGCATCGCTGGGAGCGCTGGGAACGTGCTATCAGCTCTAAGACCGCGTCGATTGATTGTGGTTCCGACCGCTCCATGTCCATCTTCTGGGGCAGTTATAGATATCTTCGGGGCTTCAGACGTGCTACCAGCTCCAAGATCGCGTCCGTGGCTTGTAGTCGTGGTTTCACTATGCCCGTTATCTGCGCCAACTGCCACATTGTTAGTATGATGACTCCTAAAGGCGTCAGTTTACTAACATTCTCCCGCCCCCAATGCACGTTCCACTTCAGCTTTCAAGCGTATTATGTATGGGTCTCCAGGCCCTAATGTACCATGCCCTAATGTACTACCAACTCCAAGGTTGAATCGAATGATTGCGTTCATAGCCGCTCCACTCTCTACGCTATCTGCCGAACTGTTAGTACAATGCCTCGTAGAAGCTCGCAGTCTCTTAGTTTACTAACATTCTTTCGCCAGCATTTCAGCCATTTCAAAGATTTCATCTATCTTGAAAGTCCTCCTGGTTCCCTCCGTAGAGACATCAGTAGGTCCCTTAGAAGACGCCATTGCTGTTAGCGGCGTTGGAATGGGCGAATGAAGGAAGATGATAGTAGAACGCTCTCAGAGCAAATTTGGTTATATGGAAGTGGAATCGATAGAGAGAGGGGAAAAGGCATGAGCAGTGATAGGTAAACATGGTATACATCATAGCGCGGAAATATACTGTTAGACATTTGTTGTTCTTCTGCTGCTGTGGCCCGAGACTGCAATTTCCAAACATGGATTCCAGCCACCAGATGCTCCCGGAGTTTACTCATTTAAGTCCGGGGCTTGACTCATGCCCCGTATCGGCGCTGATAAACCCCCCAGCAAGCTGCTAGGAAGAGTTGCTTCCTGTAGGACCCCGAGATGCTTTGTTCTTGTCTCGCCTTAAGCTACCCTCCTTGCTTGATTGCTGAATCTGTCTATGTCCGCACGAAAAGAAAGATAATACGTGGCACGAACTCCGGGAAGTCTCTGTTGATGGTGGGTCCAGATGGACCGAACATTGTAGAGGCTCTATATCAGTGTTTGTGGGGGAAGCAATTCCAAGCTTGACTCGTAGGCCCAATCTAGAAGTGCTGGAATGCCGATAAGCGAATAGGCGAGTAAAACCAGAGGATCCTTACTGAATTTTGAGATCTGGCGGGGTAATGCATGGCCAAAAATCCCAGGATCTCCGTGGTATCAGCTCAGGCAAGACTCATTCCATAGCGATATTTCAGGTGCAGGTATAGCCTCGACAATGCCGGCCCAGTACCAGAAGGCGCATGTAATCCATCCCATTATCCTAGATTTCCTCAGCATGCAGCTGTTTTCTCATTACAAGAATCTGAGGCGACGAAACGAAAGTGCGATGAGCTATCCAAGTACTCTCATTTGCCGCGGTGATCAGCAGCGCAGCTGGGGCCAGCTTTGAGGCCCATTCAAATCTTACCCATTGAGGTAAAGGTCATAATTCCCAATATCCTATGATAGAGCTCATGGGCCTTGAATGTCGATCTCTCAGGCCCAGATGCACTGATGCTTATCATCACTAAAGCACAGGATCGTGGTTTTCTACACTATGCTGGCAGCCGGACATCACTTTGATAGATAGTTGAACCTTGGGAGCACTTTTGCAGGTACCTATCCAGTCCCAAAAGGTTGAAGTTCTTCGAGACCTGAAATTGGCATGTTTTGTTCCAATGCGCAAGACGGTGGGTAAGCTGGTGAATATCAATTTGGACAATGTGAAGCCATAATACAGGCATTATCTGAATTGAATCAAAATTGAAACGAAAGCTCTGTCAAGTCATTATGCCCAGATAACTGTGACCGATAAAAGCGAGCGCCTACTTTTCAAGAAAGTCAGCAGGTCTAGTATGCGTGGCAATTTCATCTACCATCTACGAACGAGAATTCTAGAAATAATCGGTGAAGAAGTTCAACCATTACGCTTAATGGTGGAGCTTAATTTTCGTAACAATGTGCTAAGACAGGCTCGTTCACATTGCCAGATCGGGAGGATTGTTCGCTTTTTCTGTCATAAGTATCCGCGCGCCAAGTTCCTAGAGATTGGTGCAGGCATCGGCGGTTGTACTCAGCACATTTTGGAGGCTCTGGACAAACGCGGAGACGGCCATGATCCTTTATCTTTGAGTTATGACTTCACTTGCATTTCCCGTGGCTTTTTTGGGTCTGCGAGAGCGCTTTCTGCTTAACGAGGAGATGTGATAAGCCAGGAGAAAGGTTTTATTGGCGTATGCATAAAGCTCGGGAATCCTTAGCGCGCGAAAAAAAAAACTATCGCTTATTAATCCTATCACTAAATTTATATATAAAATAGAATAAGTAATAGAATCTTTTATAAAAACTACTATTAAATTTTTTTTTTTAGAAGATCTTAAAGTTATATAAAAACTATAATTAAATTTATTCCTATTTCTATTTATTTTAAAATTATTTATTTTCTACTCTTCTAATAATATTTTAATACTATTACTAAAAACGTCTATTATAGTATTACTATTATTTATTTTATATAAGAGAATCTCTTTATCTATAGCTTAATATATTAATTATAATTCTAATTTAAGGGAGCTTCTTATAAGATTTATAAGATAGTAGAGGACTTACTTCTATATTATCTTAATAAATAATTATAGATATTATAGAAAGAGTTAGTATAATTTCTTTAAAAAAAATAGGATATTTATATAAATTAATTAATTATCTTTTATTTTTTAAAGAGATTATACTAAAATTCTTATAATACTTTTTAAATAGATAATAGATAGAATAATAAATTAAGAATATAATAAGCTATAAAATATTTTTATCTATAAATAGAGTAAATAGTTTTTATAAATAAGATTCTATTTAATAAGTTAACTAGTTAGAGATATTAAGTATATACTTTTATTAATTAATCTATATAATTTTATATTAATTTAAGATAAAGCTATTTTTAAAATATCTTTTTTATTTATATAATAGATAGCTACCTATCTTATATAACTATATAAGAAGACTACTTTAATAGTAAGATTTTTTTATAGTAAATTAAGAATAGTTTATTACTACTCTATAATATCTAGCTAGATTTAAGAAGTATTATTATATTAAATAATATATCTACTTATTATAATTTATATATAAAAGAAGCTATTTATAAAATAGTTTATAAAGTTAAATATTTATTATTTTATTTATTAAATCTAAATCCTATTAAGCTTAACTTTAATATCTTAAAGTTATAAATTAAGTAATACTTTTACTTTATTTAATTTATATTTAAAAACTTTTTTAATAATTTCTTATAATATATTATAATTTAAAGTTAATATAATTATTTTATAGTATAATACTTTTAATATAATAATAATAGATATATTTTTAAAATAGATATTTAAGATTATAAGGTAAGACTAGTAAGAAATAAGATTAAAATAGATTTTAATATAAAAAGCTAGCTTTTTAAGTTTAATTATTTAATAAATTTAATAGTACCTATATTTCTTTCTATTAAGATTTAAATAGCTTTAAATTTATTTTAAAATTTTAAGTTATTTCTTCTAATAAGCCTAATCTTATCTTAGTAGAATATATAAAGGAATTAGGATCTACTATTACTTTTAAGTTATTAATTAACTATAATTTTTATTTAATAATAGTCTTAGTCTTAGCTATTTTTATTTTAAGTTCTAGTTTTATAGTCTAATCTATCTTTTATTAAAAAAAGTAATTAAGTATAACTACTTGTTTAATTAATATTATAAATAGACTTAAGTAAGGATTTATTAATAAAGTAATTTAAGTAGATTAAAGAGATAGAGCTAGTAGAATTACTAAGACTATTAATAAAGCTAACTAAATAAATATTACTAAATAGATAGATAAAACTAGTAAAGTTAATAAAATAGATAGAGATAATAAGACTATATATAAATACTAATATAATATCTATATTAACTATAAGATAAAAGGGTAAGATAGGTATAAAAGAAAAAAGATAAATATCTATAACTATATTAAAGAAGAAGGATTAGGCTAAATAGTTTATAATTATAATCTTAATATTATCCTTTTTATTAAATTTATTATAGTTTTTTATAATTATATTTCTATTATCTTTTTATTAAATTTTATAAACTAATTTATAAAGTCTTATTTTCCTTTTATTTAATATAAGTATTTTATTATTCCTTATAGACTTTAGTTTTTTATAAGGTTAATTTATAAAGATCTTATCTCTACTAACTCTTATAAATTTTAGTTAATAGTTATTTAATTAAGATTTTAAGGTCTCCTTTTATAATAATCTTACCCTAGGTTAATTATTATATAGTATTAATATTAAAATACTTATCTTTAAAGTTAATAAAATAATAATTATTTATATTTTTATACTATTAATCTCTATATTACTAGTAATTAAGTAATTATTTATTATAATTTCTAATAGCTTCTAAAGCTTTAGCTTAGTTTTTTATAAAATTAAATAATTTAGTTATTTTAATAACTCTCTTCTTTTCTTAAGCTAGTAAGGCTATAGGATTAGAGGAAAGCTTAATATATTATTATTTTAATATATTTTTTAATAAATTAAATAACTACTTAATCTCTATTTAAATTTTAATTTTTAAGTTAATTATTTTACTAAATCTTTATAATTTTTTAAGTATAATATTAAGTATCTTTTCTTATTTAGACTTAATAAAATTATTAATAAATTAAATAACCCTTTTAACTTTATTATAATAAGTCTTAATAATAATAGTTCTATAAATAAGAACTTATTTTTTTATTTAATTACTATATTTTTCTATTTTCTTATTTAAAACCTACTTAAAGTCTATAATATTAAATTTTTTAGTAATATATTTTTTAAAGAACCTTACTATTTAAACTTCTTATTTATATAGAGTATTAAATATATATATATAATAAAATTAGATCTTTTATTTTTTATTTTTATCTACTTAAAATCTAAAATTATTTATTTATTTATTTTTATTATTTTTTTTTTATTTTTTCTAATAATAATATTTAATCTTAGATTTATTAAATTAAATAATTTTAATCTCTTATTTAGCTTATTTCTTTATTAAATAAGTATATATTTAAGTAATAGTTTTATTATCCTATTTTAAAACTTTTTAATAAGATTTTTAAACCTTTTTAGCTAATAAACTCTAAACTTTAATATTTATAATAATATTATTTATAAAACCTTTATTTTTTATCTTATTTTTATAGTAAAGCTTAAGTAGTTATTTAGTAGTTAATCTTTATTTTATTAGAGTACTATGTTTATCTATTTACTTTAGAGAAGAAGGAGAAAAAGGAGAAAAAGATAATAATAGTAGAAGATAGAAAGTTTATATTAATATCTTTAAATCTAGTATTAATAGTAGTAAGGATAATATATCTTCTTTTTAAAAATAATAAGAAGGTTATATTAGTTATTTAGACCTTTATTATAAAATATAGAGATTAATTAGGAGCCTATTAATATTATAAGTAGAGTATAGATTACTATTATAATAGATAGATATATTTCTATATAGCTTTAAGATCTTCTAAAAGGAATAAATTAATAGTAGTTTTTATAAAAGATTCTATTGCTTATTCTATTTTGTATATAAATTTAGTGGTAGGATTAATAAGTGGTAGTTTTTTTTTTTCGCGCGCCAAGGATTCCCGAGCTTTATGTATACGCCAATAACCGAGGATCCTCCGATGTGTTGTTGCTAGTTATGTTATTAACATTACCAGAAACGTAACACAGTCCCTTGAAGAACCTGAAAAGATTGCCCAAACCTAGGGTGAAGAATATCGTGGCAGAGCCTACGAAGAATGTCCCAGAGTTAGGGCTAGCACTCACCGCATTGCCCGGTTGGTAGCTTTGTGCGTGTTGAAATATTTCGCATCAAAATCTCGAGTTCCTCCTGACAAAAGAGTTAGGAGAGGAATAGGAGCGAGAGTCATCTCCAGCTCTTTTCATACAATCATCAAACCACTACATAAATCAAGCCAGCTTCAGTAGCATCGATGTCGAAGTGCACGACTGTGATGACAAATTTTAATACTCTTCAAGTCTTTCCATGTCAACAGCGAGTAGTGTGGAGCAGCTATACTACTCTCCAGAGGTAGTCGTATCCCCTAGCGAAGCTTACAGAGAAATTCTGTGGTTGGGCAACATCAGCGACGCTATTGAAAAGCTCATATCCAAGCTCCCGAAACTTCGAGCCGCACTCGAGCAGATGCACGGGAAAAATCCAGTGATCTTTTGACAGCTCAGCAGCAATCGCGGAAGATTTTGTGGAAATGATACCCAAAGCCTTTGGGCTCCCTGGCCATGAATTCTGCAAGAAACTAGGCAACGATAGCGAGGCCACGATTGTTGAATATTGTATTATCGTCATGCAGGTCGGGTACAACGCTCAAAGTGTCTGCCACGTTGGTGATGGCGTCTGCGAAGACTTCGACGGTTAGGTTCGTAACACGCTAAGAACCCTGAAGACCAGTATTGTCACTATCCCGGATGATATGGCGTTCGAAACTGCGACCTCAGCTAGCCTGGCATTGATAACAGCCTACTGCTCGCTAATTCATAAAGTTCACCTACTTAAAGGCGAGAAACTGCTAATTTCTGGCAGTACGAGTGCTGTCGGTCAAGCTGTTATCCTGTAAGCGAACATGATCAACGCAGACGTGTCTATGGGCGGCGAGTCCCTGCAGGAAAGGCAGTTTTTGATTGAGAGTTATAGTTTTCGCGTTGATCGCATTCTACTGGATATCACTTGCATCTTAAATACTTCAGCTGTTGACACTATTATCAGATACTCTACAGCAAGCTATGATTCCTTCTATCCGTGCCTCGTATCATTTGGCTGGTGCATACGCATAGGCGGATCCATTTCGGATGGACAGGCTTCTATGCGCCGAGATTCGGTGCAAGTCAATCAATTATTACAAAGTGGGGATATGGTTGCCGTGGCAAGGTTGAAAGGACATATATTCTCGCGTATGCTTCCACGGTACATAGAGCCTCCACACAGCTACAATGCAGCAAGAACTTCTTTATCATACTTTCAGCCATTGTCGGCGTTGCAGGGAATATCAGTCAATTCAATTACGAAGCCGGTGGTATCTTCCAAGATGCCATTACCTAACACAGAAGCTCCATGAGTCTCCCTTGTTTCTCTACAGACCTCAGAGCTGTAGGACCTATTGGGTATCTTGCTTCTGTGGACTCCCGAAATCCACCGGGTAGGTTCGTAAGGATGGGTTTTCATATGTTAGATGAGGATAATGTCCTTGAAGTCGTGGAGTCAGGAATCATTTTGCCCTTGCGGAATCTTTTATCAAGCCAAATTATGGTAGGAGCATCCTAAGTATGGGATCTCCACAGCAAAGAAATAGCATTGAGCTATGATACAAGATTTACAGCTCTAGTGGAATTACAGAAACCAGCAGGCGAGGCTAATTGAGTCAGAGGCATCTAGAATGACATAAACACGCAGCTAAATGAAGCCAAAGATGCTCAATATACTACACGGACCATCAATAAGGCTGTGTTCACAGAATTGTCAGAGATTTTCATGACACCCGAGAGCGGTATTCGATCAAATGTCCTACTAGGCAGCTATGGAGTTGACTCACTGATGCGCACTATCTGGTAACGAGGCCACCGAAAGCTTAATTCGACTCAGCAGACCATGCAGTCCGCTCAAGTGGAGAATGAAAATCATACGCAGTAAAAGTCGCAATTCATTCCCGTCACTGATCTCGTAATCACCCAAGCATGTTTTATGGGCCTTATCCGGGACTTTACGTGGAGTCTGTCTTGTTCCGTATTGCCTAATGGAGAGGATAGATCCCTTGGCAAGGGCCGCAAACAAGAAAATAATGATGGTGGATTCGTGTGTTGGGTTAATGTCAACTCAATTAGCCTCTCGTACGGAACACTGAGGGGCATAAGGAACTCTGAGCGAGTCCGGCAAGACTGACAAGACCTTCAGCTGCAGAAGGGCGAACTTTTAGTAGGATAAAATGGAGTTAAGTGGGGCAATGCCGTCGCACGTTCTATGGTAATCAAGATCAGAGAGAAGGGTCCTTATCACTTGCAATCACCAGCTGCTAAAGGTTTTAGGGGGCCCTGCTGAAGCTGAACTTGCTGAGGTTTTATTTGCATGACAGGATTGGACAATCTGTTTTGGTCCGCATTTCCCAGGAAATCGCGGATATGAAGGTGTAAAGTGCTATCGGTGAGGGGTTCGGGATGCTGTAGCTGGCTAGAAGCCGCGCTATCAAAGCGACACCCCGCTTATAGGCTGAATAGTAGTGAGTCCAGGGACAACGGAGTCTGGGGCATCGTAGTCCCACATTATGCATCATTTGCTGCAACGGATGGGCTCGTGTGTGAACTCTCAATTTGATAGGACTGTAGAATAGCTTACTGCTGTTCTTCCCCGTTGGACATTCACCAATCCATGTCGTACTTAAAGGCCAAGTTGCAGAGTCGATACTTCGGCCATCAACGCCTATGCCTAATTTGTCGGTACACTGCGGATCTTTGACTATGGTCGTTGAGAAACATAGGGGAAACACAACCTGAACGGAATCTGGCATTGTGAGTTGTCCGTCCAGACTTGGCCGTGGGGACGAAGCTACAGGTAGACCAGGCTCAACTTGGGGGCTTGCATGGATCAGCTGAATCTCGGTACAACACTGCTTGTTCCGTCGGTCCGAGTGCATTGATAGCTGAACCTTTGGCAGGTGCAGTAATGGGCTTAAGGTGGGTGTTGCTCGGGGTTTTGGGGAGACAGTGAGACGGATTTCGATGGGACTGGTGGTCCAGACGATTGCAGTGGGGGAAAGTCAAGATTATTTTTGGTCAACTACAGATTCGGCACAGACCGCATCTACTGCAAGCGTTCCCATGATGCCTAATGGAGAGAGGGAGTAATGTCAAGGCTTCAACCAAACTGTCTGCTTGCTTTGGCCAAAACATCTGCTTGCTTGGTCCAAAACGTCTGCTTGCTTGGCTTACAGGTGCTGGCTTGCGGACGCACGCTCGTCGTTCCGCAGTACTCTGTAAAGCCTAGCTTCAAGGCGGTATTCCTGCACAGTTCTACAGCACCTTGAAAGAACTAGCTCAGAGGCTTCTGCCCAGCTGCTGCTGACTACATAAATACGTTGTTGGCCCACAGAGCTTTCTCTTCCTCAGATTGCTCTCTCAGTTCAGTCACACCACACTCCTTTCAACTTGACGCCCAACCTTCCACTTTACACTCTTTCACGACCACTTCAGCTCTTTTCCAACTATTTTCAATGCCCAAGTCTTCAAATCGCAAAATCCACATTCACAAAGCCTAAGGTTCCGCACACCAAAGGTACTCTTGCCCAACTCCCCCTTATGTAGACTTTCTTATGCTGACCACTACTAGCAGACATTAAGAGGTTTACTTGCTGCATGTAGAAGACCAGAAGACATTCCTCAATGAAGCTTACGATTATAAACGAACTACCCTCCTTACACGCCATCTTCCGTCGCTCCTTAAGTGTCCTCCAATCAACAGCAAGACTTAGCCAGCACCGGATAACAGGAGCAACGGCTAGCACTGTCACCTCTCAGAAATCAGGAAGCACCGCTGCTTATCATCGCTTCGGCTCTTGCAGCAAGTTGAAACTACATGTTTATCGACCTACCCCAGAGATTCATGCCCAGCTTTACACTATTATTCAACACAAAGTCACCCCAGAGAGGAAGGGAAACCTACCTTGTCTTACACAACAACTCGGAAACAACTTCATCGAGGTCATCAGCTATGCATTTGGGGAAGATGATTGCATTACACCCTTTTATGACGTCCTTGCCTCCATGGACCACAGCCAGATCTTCGCCTTTTCGAGAAAAGCAGGTATGTTTTCACTCCATCCTTATTGATCTTCATACTGACTCCATCTTTAGACCGGGATCTAGACCTGAAATCCTGTATCCGACGTTTCAATTTGGATCTCGGCTCCCAGATCTTTGGGATGGTTGGCTCAAACATGGGTACTAGTGTGTCGTATAGCTGGTCTAGGCTTGGCCTTTGACTTGTCGCTTGCAGCGGGAACCAAGATCTGTGGTCCTCCGCACTGGTAGTATCTGGACAAGAGCTTGGGGATTTTAGCTAACATGTGTTTCATTAATAAGGCTAGCTCTGCAATTAACCTTACAGTGCATCATATTTCAGCTGAAATCTCTTCTCTCCTGCATGAACGGCCAGTACGCTGGACCTCAAAATTTTGCGCCCACTACAAAGCGCCATATCAAACACAAAGCCTACTGCCACTTATACGACACGCAGGTACTGATGTTCGAGCCGACTATCATCAAACTCTGGGTGCCGAGATCCAAATTGAAACGTTGGGGAAGGATGGAAGGGAGATGAGGCGGGATGAGATCTCAAGGGCAAGGAACGCGGAGCGGGAGGAAGGGTTGAGGGAGCATTGTGCGGAGGAGGAGGAGAAGATCATGGCGGGCTTAGTCACTTTGGCGAGAGCCAGGTTTGAGTAAATGGATTATGATGATCGTGCTACAGTATATGCCCATGCGGGAAAACTCGGAAGCTGGTAGTACCTTCCAAGATTAGGCATGAATTAGTAATGTAGTATTGATCACACACAGCATGGCCTACAAGCAATCACATACAATTCAGTCACGCGACTCTATTGATTAACTAACAAGACTTCTTCATATCCCTTGCCTTCGCATTCTCACACAAGCATACATAGTCCCCCAACCATTGTTCGAATCATTCAATTTCTTCCAATGCTCCTATTTCAGTAGTCCCTTATATCTGGTGAATGGCTACACATAATCGTCGTTTCTTTAATTGTGTGGAACTATTGTCTCATCATCTTGAAAATCCCCTTATTGTTATCCTGCTGCTGTATATCTGTCTAGCGGTGAGTGAGCGAGCGTCTGTTCTAGATGGCATCCACCTTATGCAGCAAGGTGTAGGAGGAGGCTGGCTGGTGCCTACTTTGCCGCCCAGCTTAAGGGCGGCAAAGATAAGTTGGTGGAAGTCACGGGACGGACTATTAGTAGATATCAATAGGATCATCAACGAGGTAAGCAAGCATCACTATTAGCGACACTGTTATGAGGTATGTCTTCTCAGCCAAGTATGCTGTAACCGCTAAAGGACTACAGGTCTCTTTTAGAGCATGGTGATGCTGCTATGGATGTTTTTATGGCCAGCAGTGAAAAGGATCTGGACGGCTGGCATGCTTCTTAGTCGAGTCGGTCACAACAGGCTTGAAATCTATTTGTAAAGCCGGGCAGCCCAGCAGCTTTCTACCTTGAGAGTTTGCTTTTTTATGATACTTACCTCAGGGTTTCTTCTCTCTTCTCTGCATATTGTCTGTCAGAAGGTATACAGACTGGTATGGGATTGTATGCCTGCAGTACTAGATGGATAGCTTTGTCCCAGCATTCTCTTCCTCTTACACTCCTGAAGCAAAAACTGGAATCATTCGCATCCAACTTGCCAGTTTGTCCAGCAGACCTTGCCTTCACTGAAATTGCTGATGTCGCTACTCCTACCGCCTTTAACCTTGCTGCCGTCATGGTCGCCACCGCCGCCGCCAACCGCGTATGAGGATAGATGTTCCTTGGGATAAGAGCTTGAACACCCGGGCATACAGGCAATTGCTAGGCTTACCGGAAAGGGTCGGGATTAGCAGGATTACTAGGGATTGAGGATGCATTTTTTCCAGCCATATTTTGATTAGGTGTATTATGATCTCTAACATCAAGCCTCTTAGTCCTTTCAGAACTAATTCATCGTTTTTAGCCATATTTCGGTTAGGTGGGTTGTGGTCCCTACCATCAGACCGATGGATTTGTTGGTTCGAGCAATGGTTTTACTGGGTGCAGTATGATTTCTATTGTCAGCCCTGTTAGTCTTTTCAGAATGCGTAACCAACTGAATAATTGTTTCCAGTCATGTTTCGGCCAGGTGCATTATAATCTCTGCTATTGGCGCTGTCGGCCCTTTCAAGATGTGTGATTGTCGGAATCGTTGTTTCCTGCCATGTTTCGGCTAGGTACAGCATGATGTCCACTATTAACCTTGTCAGTCCTTTCAGCGTGTTGCAAATTTTGCCTCGCCTAAATTAGCAGTGAGCATCATCGCCATATCCTGGTTTGCTGGTTCACAAAGAAGGAGCCACAAGCGGATTTGCGGCGCCAAATCTGGTAATTCTGGCATGGGAGCACTACTAGTGTCCTGGACTTTCGCCGTGTGTCACAACATCTTGTTTGAGTATTTTAATATGTGTAAAACGTCCTACATGCCTTTGTTCCTTTGCTCCCAGGAAACCAAAAGCCCACCAGCGGTTAAACACGCTAGACTTTTTCCTTTGACCTCTTTTTCACATTGATGGGGCTGCCTATTGGGCCAGAAGAACATTCCCAGCATCCCCTTAGGAGTTATAAGTGTCCTCTTCCCTCACCGTCTGAATTCAGTAGAAACCGCTTGCCTCACCCCGTACGTTCGCAATAAACTCTTCATCTCACCAGCAACTACCAGTAGTTGCATCCTCGAACTGATCTTCAATGGCGAGTACTCAGCAGAGGCCCACCGATCTCTCCTCAATCACCCGCTACATCCTTTCGCTACCATGGTATGACTATTTCAACACCTCCGAAGCGGCATTACAGCAAGAACATGTGATGGGTATGGCCACCTTAGACATAGCCGACTGCACAGTTCACTCCCTCATTTCAAGGAGTCGTCACAATAATGTCCTCGCGGCACTGCAGCAAGCATATGCTATGGGTGGGGCAACCTTCGTCATAGTCAACCATGCAGTCTCCGTGGTCGACAGCATAATTGAACCCTTCGCCGTTGAAGATATGACATTCGATATCTGGTTCTGGATCTTTCTCATGGTGTTGGTAATCATAGCTTATCGCCTGTAAGCATATTAGTGGCTTCTGAGGCGCATTAAGGGTGAGTCTCCGTCATGCATCCGTGAGGCTATGATGATTAAATTGCTAATCACTTCAGGGCTACATCCAGAAGCACCTACGAGATTCTCCGAAAGGTCGCCTCGGTTTTGCTTTTGGTCTGCATCATGTAGCGTGACAGGTGGGGAAAACACAGACGTGCTGAGAGTCAAGTTGGATGGTGATTGCTGGAGAGGAGACATTGTTCTATTGGGTTGTGTGCCCTTATTTCTTGCTATATCTGGTTAAGCAATAACATCACTACTCTTTCAGCTCTGCGCCGCGCATCTGCTCCCTGTCGTCTTATTTCCTAAGATTTCCTACTATTTTCTATGCTTCAGCATCATTTGTATGAGTACGCCGCGCAATAGGTATGGTTCAACCTAGCGGGTTTTAGGTCAGGTCGGGTTCAAGTTAGACTTCAAATCTAAATGTATTACTGTTTAGAAGGATGAGTGCGTAAGGCGATGTATAAAGTCTAGGTAATCGTGGTGAGAATAAAGAGAAGTTAATGGGTAGCCAGCAAGCTCGCCTAGAAGCATTATCCCCTAAAGCTAGCGAAGCAGCCCCTGGAGCTTCCCTAAATCTTGGGCACTCCGGGGACCGTTGTCATGGCCCTTGACCAGCTTTAGGTTCAGCCCTACAGGGCTATAGAATTGCCCTTGCGGCCCGTCCCGGCTCCGAATAGCGCATCAACAGTCACGTAAACAACAACGCAAGGTGGAATCGCTCGCGAATTTCTACCAAAGGACCAGTGCAATATTGATCCCAGCTGAATTGCGATTTAATTACAAATCTATTCAATTCTTCTTAAGGCTCAGTATCTCGCTGACCAATACCTCGCTTATCATGCCGAGAGTCACAATAGCACTTCACACATTCTACCCCGCTATCAGCTTCACTCCCCTTCCTTGTACTACCTATTTATAGCCAGCCGCCTTCTCCATCCACCGCCAATGCCTGTCACCAGACAGCAACTGTCGGTGCTGCCGTCTCCTAAACCACTCGTTCGAGCCACAGGCATTGAAGGCTGGGTACAAGAGGTTGCTTCTTCCTCTAGGGGTAGAAGTCATCGAAGACTTGTCGAAGTCTCTTCAAACATCCAAACTCAAGACCCTCATTCATATCAACTCAAGACACGCGAAGCCAATATAGTTCAAAAGAGAGGGAGAAAAAGGAAGGACATAATGGATGATAATGCCGAATACACACCTGGTAATAATCATGAAGCTGCTGTGGACTCTCGCATTCAGAAGAAGGGAAGAGGGCGTCCCCGCAAAGATCCGTTGCAGGGAATTCCTATCCTGCGCCCGGGTCCACAACTCGATGCGCAGACAACATCTTCTAGGTCACCGTCCAAGTCACCCTCGCGCAAATCACCTTCCCGTAAAGGAGCAAGATTCTTTGACAAGCCTAGATCTATAAACATCATTGACATGAAGGTACTCGAGACATGCTCTCCCTCAGTGAAGCAAAGATCCATTGCAGACGCGAAACGCTCCTGCGAAATCCCCTCCGAAGTTATGAAACTCTACACAAGATTGGAGAGCGTGCCTCATGGTGGAATACCGAGGCGCTTGCAGGCAAGTCCCGCTCCTCTCTCTTTTCTCAGTCAGAATGCTTATTTAATTCAGACATCCTACATCCATTCGGCAGATACTCCGCGCAAGACACAGGCGCCGCCCAAAGAAACACACTACATACCTGTTGGCCAAGACTGCCCATATCCCGGGGAACTCCTCTCTGCGTTGAAACGGCGCGTAGACCGAGTCTTGAGGGGAGCTGAATTCAACCACAAGCGCAATGCGCATGAGGGTCAGTGGGGTCTTTTAATGAACACATTACTGGATGATCTTGTGGATACTGGATGTGGAGAAAGGTGTCGAATACTCAATCTGTGAGCGTATTCTCACCACGTAGGGTTTCGCGTGGTGGTGCTAATACTGCGGCAGAGAAAAGTGCTCCATTGAGCCTGAAGAGATTAGGCCTGTGCTCCCAAACGGCAGCCCGCTGACAGCTTCATTGACCGAGGGAGAATCTTCCTGTAATGCGAGAACAACCACAGAAGACGGTGAAACGGTGGGCAAAATGGTTGACTATGGTCTGACGGTACCTCTATCAATTGAGGAGGAAGATGTCATTTCTGCTGGCTTTGCCACTCTACGACACAGTGAGCAATCGCTAAATCAGTCACTCAGCTATATCTCGGACTGTCCGCTTTTCCTCAATATAGAGCTAAAGAAGACGCAATCAAACCGCGATCCGCAAGTCCAACTAGCTATATGGGCCCTCGCTGGACTACGGAAAATGCAACATCACGGATGGGACACGTCCATGCCGATGCCTGCCATTTCCATCCATGGACACCAGTGGTATTACTACATCTTCTTTGAGACGAATGGGAACTTGGTAAGTCTTTTCGACTACTTTCTGACTCTGTCTGTAGCTTACATGTGCGCTTGACAGATTATGTTGGGAGGCTACCCAATGGGCACAACTTTCGACCTTAACGGCATATGGCGTATCCTCTATCACTTGGACGTCTTCATCGAATGGGGCAGAACTGACTACAAGAAGTGGTTTCTTGAACATGTCTTGGGTTCTCTTCAGGATCGTCTGGCGCCAACTGCGTAAGTAGCGGATGCGAAAGTCGGAGCTCAAGAGATGCAGGATATGGTAGATTGGTTACCCTACATTAAGGCATGCGAATTTGTATCTACTTTTTAACAAGGTCCTTCAGCCCATTATATCACCCTTGCTCGCTCTTATCCCCTACACAAAGGCACCTATTACGCGGACAGTCCTATGGCTGTCCTATCTCGCAGGACTTCAAACAAGGGCAAAGCTCGAAAGGATCTACACAGGTTGTAACGATGTCCCGTCGATGTTTACTTGAGGATGCATTTACATGTGCTTGATAAAAATCCTTGCCGCCTTTGGAAGATAGGATAGTTGGTAGCTATTATATAGCAGCCTGGAATAGCAGCTGAGCCGGTTACATTGATCTCGCTACAGACTTTTGCTAATAATTATGCTAAGTCCTTTAACATCTAACCTTTAGATGTGTTGTTTATTAAGGAATGATTTCTTTCAAAGGCATTATCGGTGCTTTTAAGAAAACCACGATATTTAGGAAACCTGTGTAGGAGTGCTCTTAAAATATTTCGCATTAGTGCCAGCAAGGAGCTCATCCTTACGTAGAGAACAGTATAGTATAGGATTGTACTCAATACCCAATTAGTACAGCGTGGCCTTGTTCGAGTACCATGACTTTATTTGAGTAGCGTGACTTTATCTGAGTAGCGCAAAAGTTACACGAAAAATTACAGCCGGAGAAGAGACAAGCCTCCGGGGTGGCTGCTCCCTAGAAGCCTCCCGCTGCAAAGCATTTTAGGGTGCGGGCCGAAGTGACTTTGTTTGAGTAGCGCGACCAAATCTGAGTAGCGCCAAAATTACGCGAAATTACAGTACACAGCCAGACAGCCCTGGAAGCAGAATAATCATCCTTAGGGACGCTTGTTCACCAGAGATGTCTTATTATGAAGCCTTTTCGACTCCTGCTGGGACAAATATTGTTTGAGTCGCGCGACATATCTTGAGTACTGTCTATGTCACGCATCTAGAAAGCTCTGGAGTACTGTGGTGACGGAGGAAAATTTGTTCGGCGGCGGCTGCTCCCTAATGGCTATGCGCCATCATGCAAGTATTTAAGAGGAGTTGGAGTTGGGACACAGGCTGAAATAGTAGGGTAGCTGTATGTAGGTAGAGTCAGTCTTCGACTCAATCAAGATTCCAAGTTTGAGGCGGCGCATGATGCAGGTAGCCTACTACCGTACTCAATTAATGTCAATCTCCCCATTACCCCCATCGCTGAGATGCTGCTATATGTTACATCACCTATCGCAGACCAGCACGGTGCGGAAATCTATCTCTATTTGTCCATCATAACATCATTGAATGGCTGAATCTGAAGTGCCATGTCTAAAAGATGCTCTTCAGGTCTTATTTGATGCTTATTTGCAGGAAAGAACCAAAAATTACCCATCGTCATTCTACATCAGAAGTTCCGATGGTAATCCAGTCACGATTAATGCCTATTAAAGAGGCGGGAAAGAGCTAGCGAAAGCTCGAAGGCAATTCCGGCGTCACTATCTCTTCGTAGAAGAAAGAGGCACGAGAAGTCGATGGTTCCGCAAGGAGAATGAATCAAAGGAATTAATCCTCAGTAACGAGATCTTTGATACGTGCTTCGACCTGATTTCAGCATTCAGAGCCGAGCATAAGAGCAACTCTCGCGAAGCTTGGAATAAAATCGCCAATTATACATATGGTTTGCACCAGCAAGACTTCTTAGCAATCTGGAACTTGGTCCGCGAACACCCTGATTATCTGGATGGGACAATGGCGAACTTCATGGGACCTCCACAGAGCCAAGTAGTCGACTCGTCAATTCGCTTTGACGAGGGTCAGGATGAGATGGGTGTTCTTGAAGAGTCAGCTAACGTAGCAGACAACGCGACTGCGGATGAAGACTGGGAGAAAGTCCAAAATTTACGCAGTCATTATCAGACATATATCGACCTTGAGGCGAAACGAAGCCGTGGGAATTCCAAAAGCGCTTTTTATGAAGGAGCGCAATACGCTGTTAAGGTGCTTCAAATGCTTCGAAAGTCGAAGAGATTGGAGGTGGTTGCCGATTGCGAGGATAGTATGCAGGTTGCACGGTCCGACTCGGGCCCTCCATTTTTTGTGGTAGAAGAACATGAGCGTTATCGTAGCGAGTCACCGGACTCATCAATGGAGGAAATGTGGAAGAAATTCAACCCGAAAGATAGCACAGCTACTATGGACTATTCAAGAAAAGACAAAAATCGCTGGGGTGGACAGGACACACTGAACTCCAAGATAACAGAACGTTTTCAAGCTCGTCAGGCTCGCCATGCCACCTTACGTGATCTGCCAGAGCACAACAACAACATCTCGAACTTTCTCCCTCCACTTAATTGTTTGAACATGGCTTACACCGGTCCCCCTCGTATCCCGGCCTGTCTTGAGCCTCGGCGATATAACATACTCTCAGAGCTCAACAATCGCCTTCACATGGGCGATGCCGAGAACACCACCAATCGACCAACCAAGAGAAAAGAACCTATCCGCCATACTGACTTTGTGGATGGCCTCCGCTTCACCCTTCTCACGCAGAGCGATGCCGTCACCTCCATCCACTGTGACCGTCATGCTTTGGGTACTTACGGGATATCCATCGCAGGCGAGAAGTTGTGGATTATGATTACATTCAACTCCCCTCAAGCACAGGCTCGCTATCAGGACCAGGCCGAGAGCTTTGACTTTGAAGATTGTGAATTATATTGGACGTTCCTGAATCCTGGAAAGATAGTTGTAATGCTCAGATCTGTTCCGCACATCGTAATTACGACAGAGGATTCTCTTTTCTACGGTGGTTCATTCTGGGACGGCGAAGACCTGATAGCGACGTTAGAAGACCTTAAGACAGAATTCGTCCATAGACTTCAGACGACGAATGAAAGTGCGGCGAAACAGCTTCCGGAGGTGCTTAGGAAACTTGGAGAGATGTGTGAAGACTAAAGTTAAATAAAAGAATTTAAGATTAAGGATTAGGAAGCTTTCTAGAAGATTTAGCGCAATACTTTAAATATAGTAGAAGAGAGATTAAAGAAGAAGACTATAAGCAGATATAAGCAAATATAGAATATTAGATATGGGTTAAGGCTTAAAAAAAGAAGAATAGATAAAACTCTTAAGTTTAATTAAGGGGTAAGAGTTAAAAAGTAGAGACTTACCCTCTAGATTTAAATTTAAAATAGATTACTAGTCGTAATAACCCTAATTAATAATTCTAGTTCTATTGCTAAAACTAAAACAGATATTTTAGAAGGAATTACCCTCTAGCCGTCCCTCATATCTTAACTCATTATATTTAAAAACTTGATAACGGACCTTCTCATAGGAATTCAGATATCTGCTATCTCTTATCAACTTTTCTCGTAAAATCTTTCTCGGGACTCATCTGCTTACAATTTAGTTTACAAGTTCCGCCCTTAAACGACCCTTAGAGCTACCTTCCATACATATGCCTTGGAGGCCCCGGTTTTCAGGCGTCATCCTCAAAAAGCCTGTCTATCAAGGCTTGTCTATCTTCTCGTAATTATCTTCTCTTCGCACCCCACAAGACTGCGAGGCGCTCTTAAGCATAATTATCACAAATAGAACCTACGGAAAAAGACTAGCACACAAGCTTGCAACTTGGAAATTATTCATCGAACAGCACTACAACGCGCGTAGGCTGACTTTGAAGAGAGATTCAGATTCGGCTTTTTGCTGGGGTTTGTGGGATTATGGGGGTAAGATACCCGAGGGGCAGCTGGAAAAGGAGGTTGAGGGATTAGGGAGGGATGGGTGCTTGAGCCTGGAGTAGATAGTACACAAAGCGAAGATCCTAGTAGAAAGACAAGGGATGAAGAGTAAAGGGATAAGATTCGTCTTTAGAGTAGACGCATATATACTTAGCATATATAGTCTGACCTTCTAGCTCGTTCTGTAGAATTAATCTGAGCCCCTAGCATGTCACTAACATCCTAATTTATTACTACGCTTGTATGTTAAGATTAATGTGAGTGGAGAGTCTGGACAGCAATGGAACACAATAAGAAGGAAGGACTATCTTTCTAAGGAAATGGCAGGACAATCCCGAATATGAAAAGGAAAATAGAAAAGAGGCAGTAACGTTCTCTGCCCAGAGTTATGTTTGCGACTGGGGTTGGTCGACACCTGAAGGCAATAAGCAGAGAATGAGAGAATTTTTCGCCAGCGAGACTGGCACAGCCAGTGGTGCCATTGGATATCATGGTGGAAGAGTTGATTCCACGGGGTCATTATAATTCAACTAATTATCATGACTTTACTTTGATATAATTTCTGCCTCCGCTTTAGGTACGTTCAACTTTAGCGGACTAAGGCTGGTGAGGAACGTTCTCAGCAGAATAGATTATGGTTTTATTGTAACACCTATAGTGGTCACCTCTAACAACCCTGGTGACAATGGTCAGTCGTCGTCATCGTCTTCCACCTCGTAGAAGAGTGATTCATGTCTTGTTCGATGGAGAAGGAAGTTAAACATTACTAAGGGATGACAGTTTGAAGTAAGAAATAGGTCATTCTCCATTACTAATTGTAAGAGAAGAATGTTGATATAGATAGAGCGTTCATACCTTAGTACAACGTGACTTCATAAAGCGCAAAAGAATCCCTGAGTAAAATACTGACTATTGCCTAGTAAAAGGGATCAGAGAGTCTAAAATCTCCCCTGATTCTTTTCATGGGGGAGCACCACGAATCGCAAGCGACACCTCTGTATACTTTTCGAAAACCCAGCGAGCGGTTCCCTATTTCTTGCGGTATCGCCACGCACGTTTAAGATGCGAATCTAATAGATTACATCTCCATCGTAGAACCTCGCAGATTTTATCGCGTAATCTCGCCGGAAAGTTTCGACGTGCTGGTTGAGACTAGGTTCTGTTAGCTAGTCTTTTCCCCCAGGAAAGCTAATTTGATCTACTACTTACCATCTGATTTCACCTTCTTCTCTCCCCTATGAGAAAGATTCGAGCCGCTTCCAGCAGATGTCTTCCGTACATGGAGAAAAAGTATACCAGCTATCGCAATGCGGCGGCGAACCACTAGAGACACTACAGAATGAATATTCAGGGTAGAATGTGGTGGTATTCAGAATCCATGCGCAAACCCCGATGGCACCGTAATGGAGCGAAAAAGGTAAGGTATAGTGGATCAAAAGCCCCTTATCTTCAACTACTCGCTAAATACGAGGATCCATAACGTAGCTCAGAGTCTCCAAACAGAATGTATTGCAAGGTTCTGGGTTTAGGTTGCGTGGTGGCGATAAGTCGATGTCAAAGTATCCTAGCAAGTCATCAGCGTACCAAAGAACCTTGTGGATAGCCGCGCAAGGCAGACAAACAGTCGCCGTATAAGCCGCAAGTATGCTCCAGGGGTCGCCTTTGCGGATGTCGTTTGTTTCAGGCGGATTGGGTCGCACATAGATCTTCAACGCGTCTGTGTTTTGAGAATAGACTCATCTCTGAGAACAAGCTGTTCAGCAGTAGCGTTACAAGAAAAAAAAGAAGACTTGCCAGTCTTTCCGCAAAGCTACTTTACCCTAAGGCTTTGCGCGTTGTTTCTGATTTCTGCTGTGTCAGTACTCTTTTAGGACATAACTTAAACAGACCCTACTAGCCTTTAAGATACAGGCCTATTTCAGCTCGATAACCCTACGGACACCTGTCGACGTATCTATGTTGTTGTAGAAGAGAAGGGCAGCGCACGTGCTAGGTCATCAATAGCTGATGTCCGCCTTCCAGGGGGATTTCGTGGATCTCTGCCGCTTGGAGAGAATGCAGTTTAGTCATTGAAGAGATAGAGGCTTGGATAGTGAATCATTAGCAAGTAGCATCACAGTACAGGCCATGGAGAAAGCGTTGTTCTAGAACTACGTTAGCTTCCCCAAGAAGGAGGACGGCGTTCCATCCATCAGCGCTGTGAAAGATTAGGACCAACTACGCTTTAATCGTCGCCACAGATATACTTGAAATACCAGCGCAAATCTATGAAGTCAGCATTGAAAACAGTTTTGTCCAGTGGTGGTAAGATACACACCGTACAGAGTGGAGCGGTGACCGATTGTTTGATAGAGGTCCTGGTGTGGTTGGGGTTTACCTCTTTGAAGAATACCGCATCGATCGTGATCCGGCTGTCAATTAATATCTTGATCGGCTGCCCTTTGCGTATATAGAAGGTGTCGCCCTGGTATTAATAACGGTGTGCGTCTATTAAGGATACAAGCTTCGAAAGATTCGCCATGACCAGAATCTTTTTCGGACAGTATTTGAGAGGAGAGGCCTTAAGAAAGTCAATCCTCTTCATTCCACAGAACTTTGAAAGAGCAAGCTTGATTGAGGTCTCCCCGAACAATTTGCTATAAAGATACACGTTGTAACACTCGAGGAGAAAGTTTTCCAGCCCGTTGTCCAATTTCCTCTCCTCGCCGTTATTACTATTGACCCTTTCGAATCGTCTATGGTTGATGGCCGATGAATTCAAAGCAGACGGGCAAGAATCCGATTATGAGATGTGTGGCCTTGGGAAGAGGACTCTGCAGCGCGTCATTCGGTTGAGCTTCCAAAAACTAATAGTATGAGGATGCGTTGTAACCCGAGTCGAGAGCCTATGTTAACACCGTGTAGAACATAATTATCCACTCAGTAATGCATTGTCCTGTCTCAAGTCGTAATGTCGTTAATTGTTTGCTTTGATTATCTCAGACAAGTGTATAAGAAGCGAGCAGATAGTACGGAGCATGCTGAATCTCACGCCCTCAACATAATCATTTGCAAAATGCGAAGAGGCAGAGCCACATAACAAACAACAATTCATACCAGCAAAGTCCAATTATTCGGAGATCTAATATGATCTGCTATCAGCGCCCAACCAAAGTTGATAATTCATAGTACTGCTTCGACTAATACATACCAAAGTCCTCCGCTCGAGCGATAAGAGATATAATGGAAGTCGTCGTAGAACGTAAAGCAGTCAACGCAGAAAGCCAGCGGACTGGTTTTATCCGAACAGCCCCTGTTCTTAGGCGAGCTTACTATCTATCCACGACGCGCCAAAAGTGCCTAGCAAACCTCATCACTATCGCATGGCCATATGACCATGGTATAGCGATAGGCATATTGCTGTCGTATAGCGATGGGTGTTGCGCGCAGAGGGACTGTTGCTGAGCTTGGAGGTCTGGTTGCTAGTAGGCTAGTTAAGTGATTTACCAGCGCTGCATAAGTAATGAGATTTGTTATAAAGATTGATCGTGTGTTGTTTTGTCTACTCAGTATTTTCCCGTCATGTCATGGAGCGATAATTAGGTCTTGGTGGTTCATGCCCTATCCGGCGCTCCGGGGACCGGCGCTAGTCGGTACGGAATATCTTTCAGCCGAGGTATGAGAGTCTTTATCCCCAAACAACTTGATATTATACGAGTATTCTGTTTGCAGATTGTTATCATACTATGTTGACTCCAAAGAGTGGGCTTCTTCCTGCTTGCAGTGACTTACCCTGTTCCAGCTATATGCCGAGATTCCTGTCAATGCCTTACATTCCACCGCTTCCGGCATCCCCCCCCGGCAGCGCTGAGAACGATCCTCTTTACCTGTGTTGCGCCCCCATAAGATGTTCTTCTCTGTCAATTTTTCTGTCCTCCTACAACTACCCACACGCCGAAGCCTCTAGTCAGGAATTGCCACAGCAATGCCCCGGCAGCGCGAAAACTTACAGCGTGCCCGCCAACTAGACCAAGATGTCCAGCCTCCTGATTCTTTCAGTCCTGCTCGAAGCACTACCCGCCCTCCCCATCAACCCGCGCTCTTTGCCCCTCTCTTGGCTTTTATCCGCGAGAAAGGAGTCGAGATTTATGCTCTACCTATCCGGAGGACACTCTTCCACGTGGTTTCCGAGGTTTATGCCCTACCTCTCTGGAGGACACTCTTCTACATGGTTTCCATTTCCTTGTTCCTGATTTTCTGGGACTGTCTACTTAATTTTTGTTCAAATCTAATAGACTAGAAAGTACATTGCACGAGTGAATGGATACTCGATACAATAGCACCCTACCACACCACTAATCAGCTCTGCGCCTTCGCCGACAAATCTGCTAAAAACTTTAGCTCCCCTGCTCCATATAAAGGCGTTGAGGCATATGGTTATGGCACCGTAAAGCTGGACTTGCAATACTTCAATCGTGAAGTTGCGGACGCTAAAGGCGTATCATGGGATGACGGCATTCATTACGCACCAGTGAAACTTCACCGCCACCCATTGACCGTATCATGGGATCGCCTCCTTCGATACACACCACTGGAACTTCACTACACCCAATACGTGCCTGAACGAGCAAACACGATATCAGTCTCCCAATTGATGCAACATAACGACGGGAAAACCATTCCAAATGAGGCGGTGCTTAGGGTGTCAGTCAGCCGCGACCTAACTCTGCACATAGGCAAAGTGGGTAACGGCACACGCGTTTATGCAAAGAACGTTAACGGACACTATGTTGTGAACGCCAGAGTGCCCCGTAGGAGCTGTCGGTGTCCTGATAGAAAAGAGAGGAGTATCTTCAAGGTAAGTGGCAACTGACTAATTCTACTATAACTTTAACGATGTGCTAATATTACTTGTATATAGTCGCAGACCGAGGGCGCTACTTCTTATGAGATGAAATATCGTGAACTAGAATCACTGGTCAGCGATCCCTGGGGTGCTGCGCGCCGGGGTTTTGACCTTGGTAAGGCTTGTGTCGCACGTTTGGGTGCTCAAACCTTTCGTACTGTATCGCCGGCACCCACTTGCTCCCCACCCCACTAGCAGACAGGGGAATTTCGAATAGCAATATCGTACTATTAGTATGCTTCACCACCCATTTCCAATTCATAGAAGTTCATGTTTCTGCATCTTCAATCTGAGCTCTGAGCTTACACCGTCCATCTATACGGTACCTATATCATTTGAACAGCTTACACCTATACCGCGTCGGAACCCCCCAAAATAGCCCCACTAACCCCGAGATAAGAGCGCTGGCCCCGGACCTCAATTCAGCCCCAGGGCAGGACACCCCCCCCTCCATCATGAACCCACCCCAAGCCCCGGCCCCTATCACGGCCCCTATCACCCCCATCCCAACCCAGCCCCTCCTTCCCCATCTTGCGCCCAGAAATATGAATCTCAACACCTGAATCAACACACATGTTTATTTTAATAGGCATACCCCTTACTGCCCAAACGGTACCAAATTGGATTGTGGTATGATCAGAATCATGTGCTGGATAATGGTAGGTGGGGTACCCCGTATGTATGTAGATTGCGCCCGGGGCCCTAGAGAGTCACGTAGTGCCCCATCACGGCCCATTATCAACGCCCCCACCACTCCCAACTTATCTCCCATCTAAGTTTTAGATGTTAGCACCTACAATTAACAGACATGTTTGATAGCGGATAGATTACTCCGAGGGTAAAACGCCTAAGGCTACTTAATCGTGATGGGATTAGAATCATGTGGCTCGCGGGGGGGTGGGGGGGGGGGGGGTCGGATGATGGTAAGTGGACGGATGGGGGTAGAGGTGCCCCGTAGATCTGCGCCCGAGGCCCTAAAGTCACGCAGAGGCAGGCCGGGGTGGTCCGTAGGCGCCTTACATCTCGTGCCTCCCGGGGGCCGGCTACCTGTTCATCACTCTTTTAGTGTGTGGCATTGGAATCCTGATGATGGATTTCTAATTGCTAGACAAAAGCAAACTATATGAAAATTTCCATCGGGTCAACTCCTCCTTCTGTGTTTGCGTCACGTCTATGGAAAACAGTGCTAACAATACAACAAGTCCTCCTTCTGTGTCTGCGCATGGTCTGTAGAAAACAGTGCTAACAATACAACAACTCCTCCTTCTGTATTTGCGCCACGTCTATGGAAAACAATACAACAAGTCCTCCTTCTGTGTCTCCGCCCGGTCTATGGAAAATGGTGCCATATGCGAAATACCAAGGCATTGAAACCCCTATCAAATCCTCATTCTACCAAGACGGAATATATCTATATCCTGCTTATCCACCGATCCGACTTCAGGCAAGGATTTTGGGTCCCATAATAGCGGCATTGAGTCATACTTCTTGATTGTCTTTTCTATCGCCTCTTTCGAACCACACAACTCCGTCAGCGCAGAGATGCCGGCCCATTTATCGGCGTCATGATGTAGATTCTCGATATGGAAATGGTATTGCACTGGGTTGCGGCATATGTTGCGCTTGGCAATGAGCGTGATGACGGGATTCTTGGCGCCTCTCCAATATCGCCATGCCAAGAACGAAGCTCCTGCGAACAGGCAAATCACACCCAGGGGCTTCCACCAGACCAGAAGGACCTGTAATATTGCTATGATCCGCGCCTGCGTCTCTTGCCAATTCGTCAAACCGCTGATGTCGCTCAACGGATTTGGATCGGTCACGAAATCAATGTACGGTTTTGCCTTCAGCATTTGTTCACCGATAGTTGCCCAAGCACCGCTGCTATTTCGTCGGATTTTGTCAAAAGCTACAACTCGATATTCAAGGGCGGAATTTTCGCGGAACATTGCGCAGAAACATATGTTGCATGTGCCATTGCTCTGTCGATTTAGTAGACATTTTCTACCTTTGCCCACAAATTCGTTGAGTGACATCGCTTCGATACCAGCAGTACAAGTCCCGATATGGAGGCCCGGCACGTATGGACATACAAGGGGTTTGATCTGGCAGTCCCAACCCTCAACGCAATCGACAGCGGACGTGTTGGTTATTCCGTTGATAGCATCACCTATGGGGAGAGAATTAGCAGCGGCTCCGAAGATGGGGTTAGAAGGAGTATTGATAGTACCTGCGGCATTGATTGCTCCACTAACGTTGAAGGCCAGCGTAGTGAGTAAAGTACAAGCGACGAGTATGCACACCATGAATTTTAGCCAGCTGATGTCCCAGACTGTCGTTGGACTTCCTGCGATTTCGGCGTGATGAGCGACGTATGCTGGATGATCTGCGACCTGGAGGGTTGTGTGTGCTTTAGAAAGGCCGTCTAGTCCGGGCGCAGGCTCATCTGAGGCGGCAGATGAGGCCTGAGGTCGGAACCGCCCATTCAAGTAACGTTCACGTTGCATATTAGCCTTTGGAGATGAAGGTGATAGGATTTTGCTATTGAGGTTTTGGGTTGGTAGAGCTGATAACGAGGAATGTAGGAGGGAGGAGTGGTGTTTTTATCGCCAAAGTCTCTCCATCCTTTGCACGTTGAGAAGGCGAGAGAGAGAAAGAGAGTTAGGTCGATAACAGGGTAAGACAACCTCCTTTGACAAAAGGCAATCTCGTGTTTTAGGTTGACGTAGAGTAACCTCCCAGGTTGTACAGCGTTCTTTTGTCGCTGTGTATATCATACATCATTCTTTCATTAATGTCTGAGGTTGCTACCTTTTGCAATGACAAATCTGTATTGAGCACAGAATATTGAAGCCTAAGCCTAGGCATTTTGAGACCTCTGAAAGACTGCTATACACCGCAGGACTTCATTCAATAAAGTTTTCATGTATGGTACGACGTTCCTTTGTCATCGTCTGGGGTTAACCAGATAATATTAGGACCCCAAATTAAGGCATTTCAATATTTCGTTTGGCAGAAGTTTAAAATATCGTAGGTGTGCCTTTGTCGTTGTCTGATATTAAGTGGATGATGCCTATACCGTCTTAAGACCTCTGAAAGGTTCCCGTCAAGCACAGTGAGTATTTCGCGTATCATACAGCGTTCTTTCACCGATATTCGAGACTAAACAGCTGACATCGGCGCTTAATTCTAGGCATCATAAGACCTCTGAATGACTTCTATGAAGCGCAACGATTTATTTGGTAAAAGTTTTAGATATAGTGGCGCGTGCCTTTGTCGTTGTCTGAGGTTGCCACCCTTCACTGACTTGGCGGGATGATTTCGGAACCAAGAATCAAGGAACGTTGAGACATATGGAAGAATCCCGAAGAGGAAGAATCCCGAAGAGGAAGAACCCCGAAGAGGAAGAATCCCGTGGAGTGCAACAAGTACTTGACAGTGAACAGGGTCTTTAACGAGGATCGGATATGTCATATCACGGGTTTATTTCTCATACACAAGACGTGACCAGCCTAGTCAATGGAAATCTGCCCAGCTAATGTAAATCTGACTCGTAGGAGTAGCTAAGATCTAGACTGCTTTAAGAACTGGAAACAGTAACAAGGGAGTACGTTAGCAGAAGCGCTTTTAGTATGGAACTACAAGCAGTTCTAGAACTGTGGCTGTCTATATTTCAGAAGTGAAGAACAGGAGAGTAGGGGTCCCTTTGGATGGAATCACACTGAACGTCGAAGAGAACACAAATGAGGATAAAGAAGTAAAAGTACCTGCCTGCGTTGCTTTCCTAATTGTGTAAGTTGTTTTAGTCTGTGTGACTACTGAGCTTGATTAAATGCATGCCTCTCTCACCGTGCCTTGTAATCCCACGTGAACCGCTGTCTCCAGGGCCAGAGGCACGCCGATGCCGGTATCTATTGCAGATGGTACTCGTGTCCATAGCGAAATTCAACTTCCACTGGAAACGAAGGACTGAGACCAGCTTCAATATTGCCATCTGTGCGTGCTTGGAGGCAGAAGCTATTATTGTGGTTGCCAGTAGGTTGTTCTCCCCTTCGTGAACATTCTGCACGTCTGTTCTGAGGCTGCACTCAAAGAATCTCACGTCCCAAGAGCTAAAACACTTGGATTATCTGCCAACCTTTATCAGCTGAATAGCGCTCTTCTCCCTTAATCTACAGGATCCCGCGTATGTGTTTGGTTTTGAAGACCTCGTTCATAGTCCACCATTTCGTTGCTGGACTATCAGCGGCTTAATCTCAGCCGCCCCGCCGGTATTGATCGCACGCCCACACATACATATCGCACTCCTTAGCTGGCGGTGGCGACGTTGATGTAGGTACGAATGGCAGTATTCGGAAAGCGTCGGCATGATGTAGACGTAGGTGTAGGTGTCATCAATTGATGTGGCATATATTGCGTATTTCATTGCGGGACCGTGTCAGCATTGAGCGAGGGACCATATCCGCAATTGAGTTGAAGGCGAGAGGGTGCGGGTAGCGTTATATCGCGAAAGTTGAAAAGGTTTCGGAGAAGTTCAAGCGTGGAGTATGGTTCAAATTGTGAGTGAATAAAAAGGTAGTTCTGTTCCAGCTTAGCGATCCGAGATGTAACCAAACATGCATCGAAGATACGGCAGCAACAATACCCGGACATCGTTTAACCATACATGTTAGTGGCTTGAACCAAACGTTGTACTCAAAGCACCATTGCCGGATCATCCTGTTGTTGCCTTGCTCTTCTAATGCCTTTGTATGCATTATCCGTCCCTCTCGCTACTGTAGTCCCTGCTTCTTCCACCTCGTGTCTATTATTCTTCTATTTCTCAAAAACTCTTCTCCATGTCTTTCGTAGACATGTCTTCCAACATAGATATTTTGCCAGCTGGAGCTATGGAATCTCCAAGGCATGGAGGGTGTGTGGCTGATTATATTGGAAAGAGGGCGAAGTTACATCGAGAGAGGACGGTCTCCAGGGCGTTGAGATGGCGACTACATTAACAACTTGACAAGTCACAGAGATATCCATTTGTATGCTCGCATATGAAGGGGATCTTGGTGTGGGCAGCATTCAATGTCCTCGTAGTAGTTGTCGATCAATGTGGCGGCAGCAATATTGGAAGACCTACTGTTGCAATCTAGGAAGACGTAGTACTGATAGTAAATATTATATTGCCTAAGGATCTAAGGTCTATAAAAGGATATAATTATATATATAATACTAAGTAGGATAGATAAGAATTAATAAGAATAGAAAATATTAAAATAAAAAAAGTAGTAAAAATAAATATACCTTAATAAAAGTAAATAAGTAAGATTTTAAGTAAGGATAGAAGATAAAAAAATCTTATAATATATCTTCTTAATTTAAGTAATAATTTAATTAAGTTAAAGATAAGGTAATAAAATTTAATATATTAACTATATTAAATAATCTAATAAAGCTTTAATATTTTTAATTAGATAGAACCTTAATAAAATTATTTATAAATATTTAAGTAGTAAAAGTTTAGATAGTAATAATCTTTTTAAATTATATCTCCTATCTAAACTAGTAGCTATAGATATTAATATATTTTAATTTAATTAATAACCTTAAAATTTTATTTTAAATTAGTTCTAATATTTACTAATTATTATAATATATAGATATTAATTATTTAATATTAAAGTTAATACCCTTAAAAAATTTCTTTTATTAGATTATTTACCTTCTTATTTTAAATAGAACTAAGAACTTTATTTTAATATTAAATATTATTATTATTAACTATTTTAAAGTCTTTTAATTAATAGACTTTTTAAAAAGTTAGATAAAATATCTAAATAAGGATTTATAAATTTTTAAATTATTAGTAAATATAATATTAAAAATAAATAAAAATATTAAATTTTTCTTTATTTTAAAGAACTTAATAATAAGGTTTTTTATATAAAATAAGTAAAATAGAACTTAATTAACTACTTATATATATATTAGTAAAGGATTAGTAAGAAATTAAATAAGTTTTATAATAATAAATAAGATATTTAGCTTAGTAATAGTAGTAGTAAATATAAGTAACTTAATATATTATTAATAAGTATAAATTTAATCCTTTAAGGTAATACTTTTATAATTAATTAATAGATTTATTATTAATAGCGTCTTTATATAAGGTTTAGTAATAATAATATTATATATTTTAATAATTTTATTAATATAGAAATCCTAGTATAAATAGAGCTTATTATTTATTTAAATAATATAAATATCTAAAAACTATTTAAGATTACTAAGATTTCTAATTTTATAGATAATTAGTAAAGCTTTTTTAAATTATTTAAATCTTTTTTTATCTTTTACTTAATAAAGTATTATAAAGTTATTAATATAAAAGAAGAGAATAAGCTAGTTATTAATAAATAAATAGTCTACTCTTAATATTAAGTAGAAATTAAGATTTAGTAGTATTACTATTATTTTTTAAAATTATAATAAAGATAACTATTTAAGTCTATAAAAAGCTTAAAATAGTAGGAAATAAAGATTTTTAAAATTTTATAATAGATTAATATTTTTAGAATAATTAATAAAGACTTTCTTATTTATAGTATTATTTATAAAGGTATTTACTATATTATACTATTTAGTAGTAAGTTTAAAGCTAGTAATAAGGGCTATAAGAGCTTTAAAGACTCTTATTACTAATATAGCTATTATAGTATTTTATTTTATCTTTTATAAGTCTCCTCTAATATAGAGATATATTTTATACTTAGTAAGATAGCTAATATTATTAAATTTATATTTAAATATTTAGATAAGTAGGAGTACTTACTTATTAATAAGCTTAGAGGTAAGTTTAAAGATACTCTTAAATTATAAATATTTAAACTCTTTTAAAGCTGCTTTTATAAACTATTAATTATAAGAGTATTTTAATATAGCTTTCTAATTTTTTAGTTTCTTTAAAAAAGTAACTATAATAAAGGTTTATTTTTAGTAAAAAATTTATAGTAAATACTATATAGTAGTTAGTATAGTTAATAAGGTTTTATAAAGTTATAGTATAAATATACTAGTAGTTTCTTATTCTTATTAGAAGGATATTATTTTTACTTAAATTAATAAATATTTTAGTAGATTAAAATATTAGTACCCTTATTAAATAATATTTCTATACTTTTTCTTTATTATCTTTTTTAATAGTTTTTTTAATATCTTTTTTAATTATTCTTAAGGGGTTTTTTCTAGATAGTATTAATAATAACTTTATAAAATCTTTTATATTAAATACTAGTAGTAATAAGTATATTTATTAATAATTAATTATAATATCTATTAAGTTTTTATTAATAGTTAGTAGAGTTATAATTAATTTAATAGAAGATAGAATTTCTAGCTTTATCTTATTCTAATTATAAGTAAATAGAGATTTTAGGATTTCTTATAAAATTTAAATAATTTAATTAAATTCTTAATCTTAAACTAGCTAGGTAGTATTAATATTATTAAGTTAATAAAATATCTTTTTATTAAATATAATATCTTATATATAGATTATCTTATCCTTATTAGAGATCTAGATATAGTAGATATTTTTAAAATTATAATTAATTAAATAATTAATATAAGTACGTAGCTGAAGCTTTTAAAGTTTTAGAATATTATAATTAAGAGAATAAGCTTAATATTTATAAGACTTTATATAGGAGATCCTAGACTTTAATCTATATAAATACTTAAATAGTATCTTACCTATTTTAAAGATTAGAATTTAATTAAATATATATATTACTACTACTACTATTTCTAGCTATAAATTATAAGAAAGATTTATAGTAGTTCTTATATAGTAAGCTTTTATTATTATTAATCTACCTAATTATTTATTTTTATTATTTTAGGCTAGAGTATAGAGAGTAATATACTTAAAAATAATATTATTCTCTTATAAGATAGCCTTAAAGAGATTATTTAATACTTACTTATTATTAAAGTATATAAAGGATATTATCTATTTAAAATATTTTATAAGGTTAATTATTATTTAGACTATTTTAATTATTTTATTTTTAAAAGTATAAGTCTAGATCTAATAGTAGCTAGTAGTATTATAAATAAAATAGTTAATATATTAATAATTATTAGTAGTAGTAGATATTAGTATAAGATTATAAGCTATTTAATAAAGTAGATATATAAAAAGGACTTTAGAATTACTACTTTTTATAATAATTTAATATACTTTTAATAGTTAGTAGGCCTTATAGCTTCTAAACTTATCCTTAATATATAGTAAGGTAAGCTTTAAGTTAATAATAATAATAAAAACCTTTAAAATTACTTCTATATCTATATAGCCTATAATTTAGTATAGGTAAATAGATAAGAGATTTAATATTTTTAATTTAAATAAAATAGTTAAAGTAGCTAGTAGAGAAGAAATCTTTTTAATTCTTAATTAAGTTAGTAGTAATATAGTATTTAATAAAGTAGATAATATATATATTATAAAAGTAGTAAGAGAATTATTATATTTAATAATCTAATATTTATTATAAGAGTATAGTAAATAAAAGTAGTTTTCTTTTCTACTATCTATTCTAATATATAGAGTATCTTTTTTAGTATTTTAGAAAATTTCTACTTCTTTTACTCTACTAAAAGAAATAAGATTAATAAAGAAGCTAGGTATAAGGGCTATATAATAAAGAGATATAGTAATTATTTAGCTAGTAGAAGTATTAAAAAGGATATTAATAATACTATATTTTAATATTAGGTATATAATTAAACTAGATACTAAGTAATCTTAGTAGATTATTATATAAATAGTTTTAAATCTATTTAAATTATTATAAATATAAATATTAGACCTTAAATCTAGGATCTAGTTATTAAGAAGCTTATAGTTAATTATTTTATTAACTAAATAACTAGTAGAAATAGATATAGTAATATTAATAATATTATTTCTTTACTATATAGTAGTAAAGCTTTTAAGGTTTTAGGGTTCTAAATAATTCTTAATAATAGAGATAGTAGATAGGGTATTAAATAAGATATTTACTAGCTATTAATTTTTTTCTTATCTTTTTTTCTATATCTTATATTTTTATTTTAAGTTTTTAACTTTTCTTTTAAAATCTATATTTTTTAAAGCTTTTTTTTACTTTTTTTAAAATCTTAGTATTAGGTTTCTATTATAGAGGTTTAAAGTCCCTAAAATAAAAATACTTATAATAGAAATATCTTCTTTTATATATATAGGTAGGCTTTACTAGTAATAGAATTTTAAAGATAAATTTAACTTAATCTAGTATCTTTCTATTTAGGGTTAGTAGTATTAAGGTAGTATATATTAAAGATTTAATAAATAGTATTTAACTTATATTAGTATATTAAAATATATTAAGTAGCTTTAAAAAGAAAGATAATTTAACTTTATTATCTTTCTTAAATTATAAATTATATAGGGTTATTATTATTTAATTAGAATAAAAATATTTAACTATCTTAATAAAAATATATAGTATAACTCCTAATTCTATCTTTATATACTTTATTCTTTTTATCTTAATATAAACTCTTTTCTATTTATTTAATTATTAAGTTAGATTATAACCTCTTAATAATTTAAAATATAGTATATAATATTTATAATTAATTTTAAGGACTTTAATAGCTAAAAAAGATATAATAGTATCTTTAAGGGTCTTAAGAGCTTTATAGAGAGTATTTTTATTAAGTATATAAAGGAGATATTTATTAGAAATAGATTTTTTAATAATTTAGGTAGTTTAAAGGAGTATTTTTTATTTTTCCTTCTATTATTTATAATCTTAATTATATATTACTATAAAATTAGTATATTTTATATTTTATATAGTATTATTATTAGCTTCTATTATATATCTACTTAATATTAGAGATTCTTAGTTAACTAGTTCTATTTTAGTAGTAGAATTTATATAAACTTAGATCTTAACTTATTTTATACTATTTTTAATAAGTATAAGCTATATATACTATTATAAGGTATTAGTAAAAATAATTAACATAGTAATAATATCTTATTAGCTTATAATAATAGGGTAATAAATATCTTTATAAATTTATTAATAGAAAATTAAAAGATTAAAAATTTAAAAATAATAATAAAATTACTAGATTAAGTTTAATATAAATTAAATAATCCTATAAAGATAAATTTAAGCTTATAATTATTATAATTTAGAAAGATATAGTATTAATAGTAAATATTATATTACTTAAGAATCTAAGGTCTATAAAAGGATATAGTTATATATATAATACTAAATAGAATAAATAAGGATTAATAAGGGTAGAAGATATTAAAATAGAAGAAGTAGTAAAAATAAGTATACCTTAATAGAGGCAAATAAGCGAGATCCTAAGTAAGGATAAAAGATAGGAAAATCTTGCAACACCTACATAGGTATTTCAAGGGTTAGTCTCTTGGAAGCCCATAGTATATATGATACAGTAATCTGCAGACCTTACTACTGCTTGATGACCAGACAGCGCTCCCAGCCTTATTGTGCACGTTGCAACCAGGGTGATAGTTGCACGTCCGTAAAGCAGCACCGTCTTCAGAGCAGTGCGAGCAAGAAACAGCACAGCACCCGCTAATCCGAAGGGGGCTTAGTTCTAGTACTATCAATCCGCTTGGCGGCTGGGCACGTCTGAGCTTCAAGGCAAAAAGTATAGAGCAGAGATCACCAGCAACTCAGTACATATCTATTCATCAGGCTTAGGCTCATTCGATGTACGTGTGGCAATGATGCTCCTGAAGGCTGACATAACAGCTGAATCTAAACCAGCCAAGCTGCGACCACCTCAACTGCTAGCTGCCCAACTCGTAAATGAGTCTTCTCCGTCGCTAGCCCAATTGACAAGCTGGTCCTTGAAAAGTAGATGATTATCTAAGACAGCTGACGCCAAGTCTCTTAAACAATAGGTTTGAGATACCTTCCAGGTTACGCCTGCCCGCGACAATATGATACGCCAGAAAGAGAGAGGGATATAGAAGAGGAGGGGACGAGAAGGAAAGGACAAAGAGGAGAGGATAAAGAGGAGAGTATTGTGATCAACGACACTGGCGCTACCTTCCGGTTAAACATCTTGTGAGGGCTTGAATTGTGCATATCTAAGCGCATGCTTCCTATGTAACCAGTTTGCTTAAGAGGGTCGAATCCAATCTAGCTATATCGTTCACCCTCCATGTCCTCCGGTTCAAGCCCATAATCTCTTAAGTTGATACTATTCCTCCGTTGGTGTCACAACCTGTTCGTCTGCTGTCGCGACGCCGGAAGGGATCATGTAAGCGTCCACATTTACGTTCATATGCTGGCAGTTGCCAGAACGCTAAGATCTATTCTCCAAAAGTCAGGATTCGGCGACGGCGATATGAGCGACGACAACCTCCCTGATACAATACTACTATCGCTCATGTCTATGGCTTCCTGAGGAGGCCGAAGAGTCATACATCTTCAGGAAATTGTCAACCGCGTATCGAGTTCGACACTGAAACCTTCCAATCTTAACAACAAGCATGCTCTCAAACGTGGCATAGCAGGACTATAGGACCAAGATTGGGTGGGTGTCAGTGCCCAGGAGTGTTGAGCGGATGAGATAGATGGGAACTGCAAGAGAGTCTACACCAACATCAGGAAATCTCCGGCATCTAAAGGATGTCTGAACATTACACTACCAAGCTTAGGTGGTGAGCAGCTATACAAGTATTAAACAGATGCGAAAATGCATGTGAATCAATAGCAGCGTTGCTTGCATAGAGAGCAACACCGTCAGATCTACCATTCCAAGCACTAGATTTGACCGCCCTCTCGGATTACTATCACCTCATCGCGGAAAAGATCCTTCCAATATCCTCGCAAAGCCACCGATCCGAGTCCACACCAATGACTTCTAAACAGCCAAGAGAGAGCATGGGACTCGGGAATTGCCACATGCCCCCACCAAGTTCTGTTCTACGGGCACAGAGATCCCCTCCCGCGCTCAACATGAGCACTGCAGACCCGCAACTCAACACTGACAAGGGGTGTACGATGCCGCATGTAGCTTGATCCGGACACCAAGTAGGTGGAATACCACTCTAGGCGGAATATCACCCTCCCAATTCCAAACCATCATCCAGTATCCTACTTAACCGACTCCCCACCAATTCAGCCGTCCTTCTCCCCAACTCCTACCATCACCGCAACAGACGAGTCCTTCCGAGATATCAAGACTGCGAAACAAGGATAACTGGCTGAGAGCATAGGAATTATAGGGTTGTACTCGTGAAGGGCTTCAAGAATTGGCTCTTTTCGACAGGCGTGCCGTTCTTCTCGTCTCGCCTCACTGGATGTTCCCTCATGAAGTCACTAAATCCTCAGGAGAGAAAGAGCATGGGGCTACATCTACATCTGAGTCTACATGGAATGGGAATGAGGATTGGTACCAGCTACAGGCTACCACCAGGTTCTGCTCTGCCGGTGCAATTCTTTCCTGAATCGTATAACACACCATCCACCACATCACCACCGCCACCACCACCACCAGTACGACCAACACCACCCCCGACACCCTCATTCCTTCATCATACTTCTCCCTCCCCCGCTCTCACTACGAAACATTCATCCAATACACCCTCGCCGTTATTCCCAACATCACGCATTCTATATCTTCGTTGTTATCTAGCCACCTCCACCACCATCACCATCACCATCGCCGCAGCGGACGACTCTTTCGACAGGCAGATTATCTCATCATACTAAACATTCCCTCATGAAGCGCATTACATCCTCATCGATCGATGGCTCTCGACATGGCAGAAAAGAAAGAGCATGGGGTCTACCTCTACATCTATATTCGCATCTACATAGAGTCGGAATAGGAATAGGGATAGCCACAAGCTACCACCAAGTTCTGCAGGCGCAATTTTATGCTCCCCAGTCAACATACCCTACTAGAAGCGCTGCAGACCAATACCGCTGCTCAACACGCCCACAAAGGGCAAATTGTGCCACATTTGCCTAGTGAGCATACGAAACCCCTGCGGATGAGGCCTTTCCTATATCCGCAGAGGAGTTCTTCGATATTGGCGTTGCCATGAAGAGACTCGCTACACCATGGTGGCGTTCCATATGGTGGACCCCTCATTGGAAGCCCCAACGAGGATCCGATATGAGTGTGGCATATCGATGCTGCGGTTGGGCAAAATCCCACAAAGGAAGTCATTCAATAGTGATATTGCCATGAGAAGGTTTCGATCTCTAACCACATGGCTTCCCCATATGGTGATACCATCCCATTTCACCCGTTATCGAAACTAGATGGTAGGTAGATCGGCGCCAGCTAGTGTTGAGCGGTGGGAATCTGCGCTAAATCATTAACACCAGCAATGTCGAAAATTTCAACATATTCTCTACTGACCACCCGGTTCGACCATCCTCTCGAATCACGAGCTTTGCAACAGACAATTCTTTCCATAGGCAGTCCGTCTCACCTCACTATTCCCTCGCGAAACCCCGGCTGAATCCACACCACCAATCCTCACCGATGGCTTCGAAAGCCTAGAAAGAGCAGGCGTCTACATCTGCGTTGGCATCGAGAATTAGGACCAGGCACAAGTTACCACCAGGAATATGCCCAACCGTGAGCGCTGCAGACCCGCAACGCTGCTCAACTCCAACAAGAGGCAAGCTATGCCAGGTTTGGTCTGCTTCAACTGCCAAGCAGGTAGGACGCCACCATTTTTCGCTCGCAATTCACTGCGCGAAACTAACACTCCTTTCGACTTTTTCGATTTCTTTACATGGTGGCACACGATCCATCGACAACAGCTCGTTCCTATGACGTCTTAAAACCTGTCGTCTCTTATCATTAACTATCTAATGCCTCGGGACATCTGTTCACAGGTTGTTTTCCGCATCCCTGCCGCTAGAACGCCGTCGCCCGAATTTGAACCTGCGGAGAAAGAAGCTTGGCAACATACGGAGCTCGCAAACACAGCGCTATGCAATGGGCTGGAAATTCAATTGATTGACATTGTATGCCGGTTAGATGTTATATTAGGCAGGATGATTATCGCGCTGGATGCTATATAGGCAACAAGGACGTCGCCCTGTTAAAGTGATGGTTAAGGTCAAGTTTCCAGCTCAGTTGCATAGGGCTAGGCTACAGCTGAATTTGGTCTATTTATTATTTATTTGATGAATATGATTCTAAATGCTCTAGTACAAGCATTAGAGATGTTTAAGCCCTTGGTACCTGCCAACGACCCGCCGGTTACCTGCATTCATACTGATGCAATATATGCCCGCTCTTGTTCCTGTAATAGGAGATCCTGCAGCTCGTATATCAGATCACCCAAATGACCTTTTACCTATCTATATTTCATCGCCCCTACTCTTACTCTTCTATGAACCTTGTTCATATGTCATAAAGAGAACAAGAAGCTAAGACTAAGGCTCTGAATCCTAAGAGCCTACTCTAAAGATATTAAGTCTGCCTAGACTCTCCAGAGCGCGCAGAACAGTCACGATAGCTATTAATAATGCAATGTTTATGCAATTCTTGAGACTGCGCAAAGTTAGCCCGATTACGAGAGCATACAGCATCTTGAAAGGTTGTAGCATCTCGACAGTATACAGAATTTTGAGAGCATGCATCCTAAGAGTATGCAAAATCTCGAGAGCGTGCATTTTAAGAACCTGCATTTCGAGAGCGTGCATTTAAGAGCTTGCATCTTTAGAACGTGCAGATCAAGGGTAGGCATTTCACAAGTATATAGTGTTTCAACTGCGTACATTTTAAAAGTATGCATTTTGAGAACGTGCATTTCACGAGCGTACAGTAACTCAACTGCGTGCATAGTCATTATGAATACATAACAGATCATCCACAGACTCCTCCTATCTAAGATTAAGCTCTAACAGCAATTCGCTGAGCTTCTCAATGCGCTGAGAGCCTAAGAAAGTAAGCTCTACAGACCTTCTACCTATAATCATGTAGGGTGCTAATTAAGGGGAGTGCAAAAAGTCTTTGAAAACATTATCAGCGCAAAGAACCAGCATGAGTAACAGGACTAAGTACCCTTATCAATCATGTCCTAAACGGACATTTTTCAAGGGTCGAGGCTGGGAAGGTAGCAAATCTACATACTATAACCAAGTCTACAAACAACTAAAGCTCTTTAGGAAAGCGGCCATTACTACTCTATACAACGCACAGACCAAAACCACTCGTAAAGCGTGGTATGATCCCGAGGTCCGATGGCAAACGGAGCTATCCCTCCATCAATTATTGAAAGATCTACACCCAAACCGAGTGTGTAGGCGGCTGCTAGCTGAGTCAGATATGATCGTGTTAAAGCACACCACATATCATACGCAGCGGGAGTTCAAACAATGTCAGATGAAGCATTTAAAAAAAGGCGGATGTATTGATGAAGGATGGATTCCTGAGGAGTATGCGGAGGCATTGGAAGGCTCGATAACGCCTCTACATTTACATCACGACCATGCCAATTTGATTGAGCAGGCTAACAGAGACGGGCTCAACGATACCTTCGAGTCCAATACCATTTCATCCAATGCCTCCTCGGCCAGCGCCTTTTCACCCCTTTTAGGCTCTCGCAGTAACATCGAAGATATCGACGTAATGGGAGACTTGAATCTGGTCCATGGACGCCACATCTCCCAGGATCCTGATGTCCTACCGCTACCACCAAATCATGCTGCAATCGAACCCAATACCACGGTCAATCATGATGAAACCGAATTCTCAATGGGCACTTCCGTTGGTATTGGCGTCCCACTAACCAACACTTATATAGTGGACGAAGACCTTGACTCCATGGAACACTTCGTCTCGCCCTCCTCTTGGAATGATACCCACTGGGATGCCTTTGTCGACACCGAAACCAGCGCTCCGGTGGAAGACATCGATACGAGTCTAACGAATGCTTTGTCCGTGCATACTCCACCCGCCATGCAAGCACCTGACACCACTCAGCTGGGTAATACCTTTCCGGATTGGAACTGCGGGTGGGATGTCTTCGACACAAGTGCCCCGAGCGAAAATGCGAACAACGTAGGAGGCTTTTCGGCAGCGAATCTGAATGCTCAACCTGCCATGCAAGTACCTGACATGGATCCCCTGAATAACTCCTCCCTGGATAGGGAATCTTGGTGGGATCTCGTCAACTTCAACTCCCTTCCTGGTGGCAACACTGCCTTGAATGAATATACGAACACCTCGGCTGTTCCTATGCAGTATGATATCCTGAGCACCAACGCCTACGCCAATGGCATGGGTGATTATTATTCCGTGGAACGAGGTATCAGTGGTTCTGCGAATGGCTCCGGTAATGCCGCAAGTTACTTACCCATTGGAAGCTCTTTTGATCGAGAGGGGAATGCCCCCTGGCATCCTAATGATTGGACGACTATCGACATGCGTCTGCCAGATCTTAATGGCCCCCGTGCTGGGTATCAGGACTACAATGTCGAATGGACTCCACCAGATCTTAATGCCCCCCGTGCTGGGTATCAAGACAACAATGTCGCATGGAGTCCACCAGATCTCAATCCCCCTCATCCTCCATACCACCCCTCCACCTCTCCCTCCTAAACCCCCAGCCCCTCCCCTAACGGCCTTGCCTAAACGAAATCCAAAAAATTCTGAAACGTCAACCTCGTCTCCATCTTCCTATTTCGGGTATTTTCCAATGCCGACTCGTCCACGCCGGTCGGGCCTTTTTATCTTCATCGTCTTTGCTACACAGCAAGCGGATTTGGAAGGAGGGCGGTTATGAAGAGGTCAAAGGGACGATTAATTGCGACACGATTGCCTTGGTAATGTCAAGGGGGGCTGTGAGATATGATACCAGCCGTATCTGTTGGATGAGGTATTAATAGCATGGAAAATGTTTCTGGTTGTTTCTGCTAGGGTGGGTGGGCGCCTTTGTTTGGTTGAGTTGGAGATATAGGTGATTAGATATGAGAGCGAACAATGGTGACGCCAATGATAATGGGAAATGAATGGTGATGAAGTTGTTAATGGAATCAATTTTGATATCGCAGTAATATCGGAATGTCGCTGTCGCGTAATATTGTGGTGTGAGTCTAGTGAAGCCCCTCGTCACAATTCAGAGAACATGCCTGAGTAGAATTTGTTGTTGCTGATGTCAGATACTTGCCCATTCTAACAACTCTATGTTATGCAGCTGCAACATTCGCGAGCTAGATATAATATTACGATTTTTAAACAAAGCTAGGCCACGCTGCATTCGCCCACCCATTCCCAATCAAACCACGCCTGTCAGAGCTCCACATCCCCTTTTCTCATCCCCTATCGCATCACCCTTCCTCCCCTTCTCTCCAGTAAACTTCTCTTAGGTCAAAAGTCTCTTATACAAATCCAAACATCCACCAAGCACAAACCTAAACCAATAACCACGCCTTTTGTAAGTACAACAGGCGTGGGTGAGCAGGGTAAGCATAGAGCTCAAACCTGCGTAGAAACCAAGGGTGCAGACATCAAATAATTATGATCAATAAAAACGGGCAGTGAACCCTACCGCGTTGTGAACCCTACTGCGTTCCCCCTGATTTTCCCTGTCCGCTGGCGGGGAGCTAATGCGCACCATCGAGCATAGCTAGACTGGCAACGGTAAAGTAGCAGCCAGGGCGCCTATATAAATCAGACCAATCAGGACGTCCATTGCCCGCATTCCATCCGGCACTCTATCGCATATTGTCCCCACAAGACGCCAAGCTCTGCTAAGCTCCTTTTTTTCATAGGTTAGGATTGGTGACAGCGTTGTAGAGAAGAGCAAGCACATACAAGACTTGAGGGATATAGCTCTAGTACGTCAGACGGGGCGTGGTGAGATGCAAGCAATGAGGATAGTGGCGTCCCACTGCTTGGCGATGGGACTGGGTGGAGATCTGGTGGTGTTGCTGCCCTTACTTGCAACCGTGGTGTTGATTGTGTATGCGGTCCCCGTCTTTTTATCCTGGGGATTCTCTGATGTGGCAACCAGCTGATTCCGTCTGCTTAACTCCCATAGGCGCGGATAATGACCTAATCTCGGTGGCGTTCTGTTCCTGCTATAACTTCCTTTGTGGGAACACTTGGTGTTTTGAACCCTGTTCGGGGGGGGACTCGATACTCGGTTGGAAAGACTTACTATGCCTCTTCTCGAGGCCGTCAATAGGTATGAAGGACTTTAGTATTATGTCAGACTACTCTCGTTCTCTTGCCATATGGGCTACCAAACACAGTTGTTTGACCGCCATAACGCGTGCGGGCACTTATTTCTGGATGATGTTGTTGCTTTTGATAGAAACCATGGTGTTTGTTTCTCATGCAATTCTCATGGGGGATTTATTGATGTGTTGCGGCTATCGCGAGCAATCAGCTGATCCTATCTTAACACTGCTAGGCAAGGATATTCACCTAATCTTTGTGGTGCACTGTTCCTGTTATACGTGTTGTGCCGAAGAATTCGGCATAGTAGGTATTGATGGAAAATCTCAGAGCCGGTAGGTAGATGAGCTGAATCCGAGGTGATTACTTTATATTCGCTTTAGGTGTTCTTCCTTCATATCACGCCTACGGCGCACTGTTGGATAGATCATCTATCGCCACTGCAGGAATTCTCATAGCCTAAAGAAGGTCTGTCACATTACTTTCCTACGATAGATGGTAGCAATAGACGTGATAGTCGCCTGTCCCAGTCGCGTGATTGGTGGTACCTATATTGTGAACTTAGAAAGGTCGGAAGACATTGTTCAATTCTATTCCTCTTATTTAGTTTGTTGAGCAAGCTTAGGGAAAATATGGGAATACTTGCTTTCACAACTTCAGCAGATATCTGGGTTGGTGAGCGCAATATGATCGGAAGCGGCACGACTTGTCTTCATCCCCTTTGTACTGCCCAACGACCGTCACTCAGACGATCTGCGCTTCCTTCATACCTTTCATAGTGCAGGCCATAGGCTTGAAAAGCACCCCCGCTGCCACGAATCCACTATGCATCCCTCGTGGAGATGTCACGGGACTATCGGAAGCAGGTTAAGGACGCCATCGAAGCCGATAAATGCTGGAAAGACGTGCTGGCCGTCACTCGCAGGGTAGCTTCTAGAACGACCTCTGAGTCACTGAAGTTGGGTTATTTCGAAGTTATCAACGACATGCTACACCGTGCCGGCTCAGATCTAAAACAAGGCTTGCCATTCTTCAAGCCATAAAGGCTAAAACTCTTCAACTGGCACATAGAGGGTTGGTCACGTAGACTTATCTTAAATAGCTATCCAACGCCATGCGCGTGGTTTGCCTGTAGGCCGCAACTATTACTTGCGAAGAATAAGCATAACATGGGGCCACTATAAGGTAAGCATGCATGCTTATTCATGCTTTCAGTTTAAGACAGAAGCTATAGCACATAGCTGGCCGATCTCACTGTGATTCAAGTCAATTCAGCACCCCTAACCAATGGTGATCCGTAGCCGGGCAGGTTAACGTGCTGGTGCAAAAAACGACTGTTATAACAAGACATAAAGTAGCATGTAGATCAGATCTAGGCTGAGTACTTTGGTCGCAAGCCATACCACTCACAGCCATTCTTTTCGTGAGCTTGTTATCTCTCTTGATTTTACGAGTCATCACCGAAAGTATGTGGCGCTGTGAGGGTTGTCATCGCTTGTGTAGACACTGTAATGCCTAGTCTCCAACTTTCAGGGATATGATTCTTTGCGTAGGTGTTGCATTGCCTAGACTTCAATAACTTAAGTTGGAGATCATGGCGTCAGAGGAGAGGCTGGTTCTCAGACAGCGGGAAGTTCCAGTAGTTTGTTAGGTGTCGTAGCAGGTGTTGAGCTGCTAGATGTAGGATGCCTCGCCTGAGGTGCTAGAAAGTATGGGAGGTCGCTGCTAAATACATGATGGATGGTATACCATGATAACACCTGATGGTGGCAAGTAGGGCAGGACTATGCCTCAATAGGTGTCAATCCGTAGGCCATTTGTTATAGTATGGAAAGCTGAACACAGTACCTTAAGACGATATTCCTTTTGTCTATTTCGTCGTTTCGCGAATACCGTCTATCTGTGACCAAGCTAACATCGAGCAGTCCAGATTTTCGAGATGATTCTTCTGTCTATGTTAACAGTCATCAGCTTCGCATGAAGCCTTCTGGGCATTGAATGTTGAGCTTACACGGGTGGTTAGAGCAACAGATATGCCAAAACGAATCTCTGAAATACTGTGTGTTTACTGTGTGCAATGGTCGCGCACTTCAGAGCTTATTAGCTTTGCCTACACTGCCTAAGCTACCCTTCGCGCAATGTTTAAAGAATTTTTCATGATGTTCTTGACGATATTTGAATTCGTATGCAAAGGCTCTGCTGGAGTCACTGCTCAGACACTATTCGCGTTAAAGCCAGTTGGTTGAAATTGATCGAGGCGATTCAGAGGGCCGGCTGGCATGGAATAGGTATCTGCTCTATTGTTTTCCGTGTTGTTAGCAAAGCTCTGCTTCCTTCTGGTATTTGGAAAGACCGTTGGATGATTATCAACCCACCATAAGAGCTGATTGCCTTGCAGTCAACACTCCAAACACCAGCAAGCTATGCTCTGTGTCTGTCTCGTCATTCGCAATGACGACAACGAAGCGGGGACGTAACGTTAAAAAGTTGTCAATTGTACTCGTAAGTAAAAGTGGCATTGTGCATTGATACAACGGTCTTACCATCCATATCCCACGTCAAGTCGTCGTTTTGTTCTTCCGCGATCAAGAAAACCAGGAGAAGTTTTTTAACAAGGCTTGAAGGAATACACCAGCGCTGGATGACTGCGATGCGGTCTCCTAATACTGTGATATCAGAAGTAGAGATGACACTACGCTATAATGAATCGGACAGATCAAGGACAATTCTTCCAGTGCCAGAATGCAAGCGCATGGTACCCGACGCCTTGAGTTTGTATCGGAATTTTCGGTGGTTGATGCCAAGGATCAGGGCTAGGGCACTGCCGGCACTAGTGTTGGCGCCAATAGATTAGCTTACCCAGCCTCGTGGGAGACATCCATACCTTACTATACCTTACAATGGCCACTCCATATTCTCTGCTCTATGCATGAGACCCATCCATACTACTAAAGAGGCGTATATTAACACTATTACCGCTACAGGCTCCTGAGTCTGTTCAGGCTTCAACACACTTGATATCTAGACGACGCGTTCGCTCGGGTGTATCCTCTTCCTCAGGACAAGATCAAGCAAGTAACCATCTGCTGAACCTAACGATGGCATCATCAACACTGCCCCCTCCCTCATCATCGAACCTTTATGATATCTGCGGCATTTCGTCAATACGAGCGCCTTTGGCATTGTGATCCCGCCGAACGCTCCCTCCTTTTTGTCCTCGCCCCACCCCTCGTCATCTTCGTCCTCTGGTTGAGCTTCCGCCCCTCATCGCCAGCCTCCTCCTCATCCCTATTCGAGCTGTCTCACCTGAGCAAGGACCTGATGTACGGCCAACAGCGGTTCCACCATCGATACCAAATTGCATGAGTTGGTGGATCTCTTCATCGGAACAAGAGCATGGAAAACTTACACTTGTCACGACATAGTAGTCGAACAGGCATATCCCCATCACTATCACGTGACAGGGTGGTAGCAACGACATAAGATACACTACCAAGATCGCCCGCCTACTATTCGCCAACTGGAAGATGTGGAATCCCATCGTTGCAAAGCGCGACGTTACGATATCGCACCCATCCACCAGCGTTTACAAAAGCAACGACCCCACCGCAGGTCTATGGTCCCCATCATAGCTGGCTTCGCCCCGCAGCAGATACAGAGGTTCAGAAGGATTCATCGATCGGTAGCTCAACAGCCTGACTAACCAGCTTCGCAAATTTTCGCTACTAGCGCCATCGCCCGCTGCATCATCTACTCTGCCGCCAGCTCTAAAACTTCCTTCCCTGGCCACTTACGAACCGAGTATCCGCACAGGGGATGCGTAAGATGTATGACAATGAGCGAAAGAATAGAAATACTGGAAGGGCTTCTACGCAGTGGCAAGCCTCTTCAGCTTGGCCTGTAAGTACTGTTCCCGCTGACAATAAGATGCAGATTGTATCCCGGCGGCAGTACCACAACAGCGTTCCCTTAAAAAAAGCAAAAACCCAATGCCCTCATTGCCCATGCGGTATGCCTCGCTATTGCACGTGGCGCACTCTATATACTGATCGCCCATCATGATGGAATCGCGGACTCCGGCGAGAAGCTACGAAGCGCCAGCAGTTCTTCTCTGGAAGTCGAGACTGGGCGACAGCGATGTAGGCGATATTTTTACTTACGTACAGCGGTTTCTGTGCATCGGGTGGAGTATGACTAGCGACGAGTGTTAGCCGATAGAGATTATGTGAAAGTTTGGTCGGAATGTGGGAAGAATGTGCTACTGAGACGTCGTTCAGCTGCTTCTTTCATAGTCGTCATCTGGGGCACTTATCTGCCTACTGCGAACAGCAATCCGTCCGTGTGTCGACCATGTACGCTCATGTACGATCATGTACGATCATGTACGATCCTTGTTCTTTGCCTTGTCTCTTGCGCTGTGATGATGTCGCGGACGATCTTGCAGGTGAGGACCACGAGCATGCTCATTTGCGCATCTCTGCCATGCAGCGGTTTATGCGTCAACATTCTTCGATCTACGAGCACACAACTTCCAGAATCGCCCTAGTAGAATGTTTCAATGCCAAGCGCTGATTCTCGAATCATGTCGGGCACCAAATATTGTCTACTCTTGCGAGACGATCCGCGAACGTTGAGAAAGCAGTTTGCGGAAGCAGCGTCCCGTACTGTTTTGGCACCGTTTTTGAAGGTTTATGCTTCTGCCTGAATCGGCCGCCTGATCTTCTGCAGTGGCTTGTAATTCTGGTTCTTTTAGCTCTTTCAAAGTATTGGTACTGGATAGGTGAGCATGGGCAGGAGTCAACATCTGATAAACTACCATTTGGATCAGCGCCAATTGATAGATGCCTTTGTTTTTGTAGCTATGTAGTTAGAGGACCAGTTCAAATCTTAAACTCTTTTGAAAGAGGACATCCAAGCATCTGCCGTAGCAAATAGATAGTATAGCATCAAAACTGAATAGTTGTCCCATGTCAGCTACCTCGCGTCTTCGTCTTCTTCTTCGGTAAGTGAAATGACGGATTGAAGAATGCAAGCTCCCTTGAAACAAACAGACAAAAGCGCACATTATAAGAACCCATCTCACCTCCTACCGACTTCTTCCATTGCCAAATGATCTTCCCCTCCGCTTGAAGGCACACATCAAGTCCGCAGAATCCATCAAAGCCATGCCGAGACAAGAACTGGTAAAGTCCTCGTCCAAATCATCTTCATATCCAATCTAGTCTAATCCGGTTCCCAACACCATATCCATTATACTAGCTAACTCTCTTGTTTCATCTCTCCACAGATTCCCTATCTTTCCTCCCGATGGTACAACGCAGACCTTCTTACCAAGATATACTACACCAGCGTCATCATCGAGTTCGGCTGGGAGTTGAGCATCATATTCGGCATGCTAGTGGCGCCTTGTGTGACAGATCCGGGGAAATACAAAGACTGCTTGGGGCTGTGGGAGAGACTGATGGCAATGGATTTGGAGAAGGGCTGTTTCCCTACTTGGACGGTCGATGATGCGATATTGAGTAACGCGACGATATTGAGTAATGACACAACGAGTGAGACGACAGTGGGATGGCTTGGACTCTTTGGTCTGCTAGGGGGAACATTTTAGTAGCCACTCACTCATACCATTTCCTTATTCGATATAAATGACCAATTTAATACATCATTTTCCTTGAAACTTCAACGCGATTGTGAAAAAAGCCGATGCTATAACAAAATTTAAGATACGTGGTGGCAGCCCCCCCAAAATTTAAGCATCTTAGGGGCGCCTCAACCCCCACGTCTCAGCCTTTCAGGGTCCTGGCGCAAAAGCTCAAGTGTAAATTGTACCGCGTATACATACTGTACATACGCCTAACTACTCGGCCTCAGATACAGTAATTGCGTGTACAATAATTTTACAAGGCTTAACTTCTAAGGTAGTACGGACGTGGACGAGATTGTGCTCTGTTAGTACAAGTAAATCGTCCCTACATTTTGCGACTGGGCCTAGAAGGCTGAGGCGTGGGGGGGCTCAAGCCTAAGGTACCTAGCTGCAAGTGTGGTGGGAAAGCCCCCCTAAGCTTTGCGCCCGGGCCCTAAAAGGTTAGGGTTTGGGGGCCGAGGCCCCCAAGAAGCGGGACGAGCCGCACGGGTGCTCTTGGTAAGATACCTACCTTAGCTTCCCTCTTCATAGTCGCAATCCATCATACTACAACATACCTTAAGGTAGCTGCCATTCAGGTTCGCCTAGTCCTTGATATATTGCCTGTCTATTCCTTTTAAATTAATACCTCAGCAACACCGAATTCGACCCTCTTCATCCAGAATTCAAACCATCATTCAGTATCCTATTATCCTGACTTCACATCGATCCCTCGAATCACCATCATCGCCGCAACAGATGATCCTTTCGATAGCCAATTCCTTCTCACCTAAATTCGCGATTCTTTGCCCTGCGAAGTCGCTGAGTCCTTTGATATAGCCGGATTTGATAGGTTGATCCAGCTGTTAAGTAGGTGGAACACCACCCTCCTGAGTTCAAATTACCATTCGGTACCTAACCTCTACCGGTTTGATAGTACGTCCTCCCGATCCAGCATCATTCACCGCAACAGACGATCCTTTCTTTCGGCAGGCAGTTCGTCTCATCTCACTCGATACCCTTTCGCGGAGCCACTGATTTCTCATAACTGATGCCATTGCGGCATATTGAGGGAGGAAAGAGCATGAATCTACCGCTAGATCTAAATAAGGATGAGGATGAGAATGGGGATAGCAAGAAAAATGGGAATAGCACACAGGCTACCACCGATTTCTTCTCTATGCAATGTTTCCCTCTCCCCCCCAGCTCAACATACACGACTATGAAGGCTGGAGACATGCATTCCAACAACGAGGCATCTGACTCTGATATGACCGACTCCGCTAATGACGTTCCTAACCACATCTCAGCAGCATCCCTGGGTGAGCTAGAAGCTCGGATATCAAAGCTGCGGTATTCGAAGAAAGAGAAAGGCCGCAATACTCACGTTCCCCGTGAGGAGTTTCTCGATTCTCGATAAGTCCACGTCCGTCATCGAAATGGGTACCTGGCAGATACGGTGACAGCGAGCGCTGTTGAGCAGTGAGGAAAGCGCTGAACCATCAATGACACCACCAATGCTTGAAAACATCAATCAAATCCTTTCTTACCACTCAACCACCGACATCGACCGTTCCTTCAGAATCCAACTTTCAATTCAGTATTCTTATATTCCCACCCACCGACGGGGCCGCTGTCCTCCCGAATCACCTTCGCTATCGCCTCAACAGACGATCTTTTCGACAGGCGTGCATGCCGTTTGTCTCATCGTACCTCGCTATTATCTCACGGACCAACCGATTCTCAATCCTTACCTATTGATAGCTTTCAAGAGCATGGGGTCCATACCTATACCTACATCTTCATGGGAATGGGGACTGTGAATGAGAATAAGAATTGGTAATGACTGCCACAAGCTACCACCAAATCTTGCTCTGCTGGTGCAAATTTTCCCTTTACGTTTGTTCACAATACGCAATGGTGAGCGCTGCAGACTCGCAACGCCAACAAGGAGCATACTATGCCGAACGACTCTAGCTTGAGCCACTTACAAAACCCTTGTAGAACCACCATCTTCAATGGTTGCAATTACTACACCCCTTTGAGATTCCCACATCCTCTATCCAAGATCCCACACCACCACCAACGCTTGAGAACATCTGACTGAAATCTTTACCTCTCAATCCCCGATATCGACCGTCCTTCCTCCCGACTCCAAGTCACCGATTGAGTATTCTACTATCACGACTTAACTACCACTGTTTCAGCCATTCCCTCCGAATCACCATCATCACTGCAAGAGATAATCCTTTGGATTAGCAATTCGTCTAACCTCGCCACTGCCTCGTAAAGCCACTGAATCCTCACCGAGCGACAGCTTTCAACATAGGGAAGAACGAGCAGAGCATGGGTCTAAATCTCCGTATCCATCTTAATAGAGATGGGGAATAAGAATTGGTGGTCGCCACAAGCTAAGCTCCTGCCAACTTCTGCGGGCGCAAAGGTTTCCTCCTGCGCTCAACATACACGAGTGTGAGCGCTGCGGACCTCGACACAGACGAGAAGCATACTATGTCGAACGTAGCATGATCTGAATAGCGAGCACTGTCGAGCAGTTGGGACCACTGCGGTGAACCATCAACACAGAGCACTAATGCTTGAAGACATTTGACTCAAATCTGCACCTCCCAACCACGAAGTTCGACCGGCCTTCTTCCCGAACCCAAATCACCATTCCTGCCTAAAGCGCACTGGATCCTCAGAAGCGATAGCTTTCAACACGACATAGCCAAGGAAGAGCTTGGGTCTACATCTACACCAACATCTGTATCCCATTGGGAACGGGACTGAGAATTGGTAATAGTCACAAGAATACCACCAAGTTCTGCTCTGCTGGTGTAACGTTTCCGTCCGCTCAAGATACCCAACCGGGAGCGCTGCAGACTCGCGTTGCAGACTCGAAACACCGACAAGAAGCATTCGGCATAGGCAAGGAAAAAGCATGCGCCTACATCTCTCATCTACATGGGAATGGGGATGTGAGTCCTAATGGCAACCGAGTCCTGCGGACGCAATGTTTCCCTCCCCACTCAACACGCCCAACCGTGAGCGCTGCAGACCCGCCACGCTGCTCAAGGAGTATACCTTGTCGAATCTGGCTTGATCCAGCCAGTGAGGGCTATTGAGCAGTGGTGAATACACTACACTGGACCGTCAACACTACCAATGCTCAAAAGCATCTGATTCAGATCCTATTTTGCTAAGCGGCCACCGAACTCGAACATAATCCAAAATCCATCTACCAATTCAGTATTCGACTCCTCACCAATTCGAACGTTCCTCCTGAGTTGCCATCATCACCGCAACAGACCAGTCCTCTGGATAGGCATGACGTTAGTCTCATCGCACCTCGCTGTTCTCCCCCGAAGCCACAGGTTCCTCACCGATGGCTTTCGACCTGGCCAAGAAAGAAAGAGCATAGGCCTATAATGCATCTACATCTACACGGGAGCGGGATTGGGAACAGGAATGAGAATTAGGAACACTCACAAGCCTACCATCAAGTTCTGCACTGCGAGCGCAATGTTTCCACCCCGTTCGCTCACCATATTACCTTCCAACTACCGAATGAACTCCGCACGTCCTCTAGAGTTCACCAACCAATATTCCGTGCCCTACTATTGCGACTCCTCCACCAATTGAAGCACCATTATTACCGCAACAAAAGATCCTTTGGATAGGTTCTCTGTCTCATATTTCACCTCATCATTCCCGCGTGAAGCCTCTGAATCCTCATGGGTAGCTTTCAATATAGCTAAGGAAGAAAGAGCTTTGGCCATATCTACATCTGCATCAGCATCTGCAGCAAAATGGGAATGGAAATGGGAATAGGTGATGGGGATGAGGATTGGTAATAGTCACAAGCTACCACCAAGTTCCTCTATGCCGTCCTCTCGAATTGCGATCACCGTAACAGACAGACGACTATCTTGATACGCAATTCGTCTCATCGCACCTTACTGGATATTTCCTCGTGAAGGCACGCCACTGGATCCTCACCGATTGATGTCTTTCGATATATCCAAGAAAGAAAGAGCATGAGGTCTACATCTACATCTACATCTACGTTGACATGTGCATCTGCATGTTCATCTATATGTGAGCAGGAATGAGAATGAGTAACCGGAAGCTACAAGCTAACCATTCAGGTTTACTCTGTGTGCATTGTCTTCCTCTCCATTTGGTTAGAGTGTGAGCGCTGCAGACTCACAACCTGACAAGGAGCATACTATGCTCAATGAATCTGGGCTTAATCTGGACCCTAAATAGTTTGAAATACAAGAAAGAGAGCATGGGTCTCTATCCACACATACATCTACACTACATGGGAACGGAGAATGGGAATGGGGACAGGAATTGGTAATCGCACACAGGCTTACCACCAACTTCTGCGGGCGCACCGCTCGACATACCCGACCGTGAGCGCTGCAGAGGCTCAACGTCGACATCGAGGCATCTGATCCTGATGTGACCAGCATATTCACGCAAAAGAAATGTTTAATTACTGGCGTTCCCCATCAGAAAAAGTTCGATTCATAACTATGGCGCCCCGGGTGCGTCATCGGAATCAGATAGCAGGCAAATGATTCAGTGCCAGCGAGCAGAGGGACCGTACTGAACCGTCAATGCCAACCACCAATGCATGAGAACATCTGATACAACCGCCACCGGATTCGACCGTCCTCGTTCCGGATCCAACTAGCATTTAGTGCCCTACTAATCCGACTCCCACTAATTTAGCCGTCCTCCTCCCGAATCACGCTATCATCTAGTAGACATTTTCATTCAGTACGCATTTCGTCTTGTCTCGCTGAATACTCCCTAGCGAAGCCACTGACTCCTCACTGAACGATGGGTTTCAACATACCAAGCCAAGAAAGAGCATGTGTCTACATCTATATCTACACGAAAAGGGGAACAGGAATTAAGAATTCCTTCCTCCCCGTTCAAAATACCTGACCGAGAGCCCTGCATATTTCAATATCGACATGGAGTATGATAGCTCAATTATGCAGTATGCTCGCAAAGGGCTATGGCAGCACTAGCGTTCCATTTGACAGAATCTTGATTCTTTACCATGCAGTCCACTTCCATCATCGAAACCGGATAGCAGGCAGGTTCGGTGACAGCGAGTACTGTTGAGCAGTGGAGAATAAACTGCAGTAAGACGTCAATATAGACCACCAATGCTTTAAGACATAGTCACCGAATCCTTACCTCTCAACCACCGAATCCGACCGTGCTTCCGAATCCAAACCACCACCAATTTGGTATCAAACTTATACTACTCCCCACGCGGTCCTCCTGGTTCACCACCATCACAGCAACAGACAAGCTAATTCGATAGGCTGTTTGTCTCATCGTACTTCACTACTCCCTCGCGAAGCCATCCATTCTGGATCCTCACAAGTTGATGGCTTTCGACATAGCTAAGTGTTGCAAGATTTGCCTATTTTCAGTCCTTACTCAGATCCTCGCTTGACTGCCTCTGCAGAAGCATGCTCATTTCCACCATTTCTACAGTTCTAGCGTCTTCTACCCCTATTGCTGCCCATTTCAGCTGCTCAGCAATATGTATATAGAAGCATCCTTCCATAGATTCTAGATCTTCAGGCAATACAATTATTACCGTCTTCCTAGATTGCAACACTAAGAAAGGAAGGAGGAGTCTACATATGCATCTACATGGGAATGGGCAATGGGATTGGGCAATGGAAATGAAGAACTGTGAATAGCAGCAAGCCAACACCAAACTCTGCTTTGTGATGTCAATGTGCTCCTCGCCGCTCCATTCACACGACCGTGAGTGCTGCAGACTCACGACACCGACAATTAGTATACGAGGCCGAATGTGGTCGAGCATACCAAGTAAGTGAAATACTGCCCTGCTGGGTCCCACAACTATTCAATATCCTACTGTTTCGACTCCAACCGATTTAACCGTTCTCGCGAATCACTATCGCCATTGCCGCAACAGACGATCCTTTCGATAAGCAGTCCGTCTCATTCCACCTCCCTAAAAATTCTCTCGTAAAGCCACTGAGTGCTGACAACTGATGGCTTTCGACACGGGATAGAGAGAAGAGCGAAAGAGCATCCGTCTGCATCAATATCGGCAAAGGAATGGCAATTGGGACTGAGAATAGCCACAAGCTACCACCAAGTTCTGCTCTGTGGGGACAATTGTTTCCTTAGCATAGCCAATTGTGAGCTGTGCAAACCTCGACACTACCAATATGCTTGAAAGATTCTGGTTCAAACCCTTACCTTACATCCTTACCTTACCTTCTAATTACCGAAATCAACCGTTCTTCCTCCACCATCCAACGGCCATTCAATGTCCTATCTAACTATTCTGACTCTCACCAATTCGTCCGTTCGTCCTGCCGAGCCACCATCACTCACCGCAACAGACGATCCTATCCCCTCAATAAACAACTCGTCTCATCGTACCTCATGATCTATTCCCTTGTCAATCCACTGGATCCTCAATGATCGATGGCTTTCGACATGCATAGCCAAAAAGGAACATGAGGTCTACATCTGCATCTACATCTATATAGAATGAGAATTAGCAATAGCCAAAAGCGACCACCAAGCCCGGCTCTGCGGGCGCAAATTCTTCCTCCCGAATTACCATCATCACTGCATGTCATTTCTCTCGGTAAGCATGCCGTGCGTCTTATCTCACCTCACTATACTCCCTCGCGAAGCGCAATGATTGCTTACTGATACGATGGATTTCAACACAGTTAAGGAAGAAAGACATCTCCACCTGCGTCTCCAGCATTGATAAAAGCCACAAGCGGAACTACTACTCCATTGTGGTCTGCGAGCGCAATGTATCCCCTCCCATTCGCTCAACATACCCGACCGTACTATGAGCGCTGTAAAGACTCAACAACACTCAAGGGGCACAAATGCGATGCTTAATGTGCCATGGTCTAGATAAGTAAGCGACACACCACCATTCCTAAAGCTTGCATAATATGCGATGCGGTATGATGTGATGCAATTACTTAGGGAGGCAGCGATGGGAGGTAGGTATGGGATAATGCGAGGAGGGGATGGGAGGGGATAGGATAGGATAAGATTAGATGGGATGGGCTATTAACCGAGAGGACGAGGGTTAGGGATGCGATTTAAGTAAAGGTGTGGTGGTATACGTAGCTTCTGCGGTATGATACGCTGCAATTAGGTATAGGGACAGTAGGAGGTAGGTATAGGATAGGGTGCGAAGAGGAAATGAGATAGGATGGGATGGAATGAGGTGCGAAGAGAGGATGGAATGGGATGGGATGAAATATGATAGAATGGGATAAGCTATTAACTAAGAGGATAAGGGGTGGGATGTGATTTAAGTAAAGATATAAGTAGTACATATAGCGCTGTGGTACTAGGTAGTAAGTAAGATATAGAATAATAGAGATAGGTTTATAAAGGGTAGATAGTAAGGGATAGGATAGCTTAGAGGCATAGATTTATAGATTATATTATGTTTTAAATATATAGTTATTACTCTCTTCCTTATTTCCTAACTCTTTTATCCCTTTATCCCTATTTCTAAAAGTAATAAGATAATAAATTAAATAAAGCGAAGGGCAATAGCTAGGGCAGATAAAAGGTATTAAGAAAATAGGTAGAGGATTCTTATGCTTTACTAGATAGATATAGAGCTAGGAGAATAAAATCTGCGAAGGAGTATAAAATATAAAATAGGAAGAGAAAAGAGAAAGGAGGACAGCCGTAACTAGGGAATAACTAAAATAATTCGTACGTAGTATAGACTCCCCTACTTATAGTTATAAATAATTAGCGTTATAAAGATACTTAAGATAATTAAAAGAAGACTAACCTTATAGTTTACTCAGCCTCTCCTCCCACTACTTAGACTTCTTATGAAAGATATAGATGTACGATAATACTTATTGCGCTGTTAATACTTAAAAAGTAATACTAAGATTATTAAGTCCTAATACTAATCATACTACTACTACTAATTAGATTTCTATAAAATTATTAACTTATATCTCTACTCTATCCCTAAAATCTACTATATAGTATTAAACCTAAGTATATATAACTCTATCCCTAAATACTACTATATAGTATTAAACTTAAGTATATACTACCCCTCTATACTACTTAGTAAAGCGTAGAAATACTTAAATATAAAATAATATTTCTAGAGTTTACCTATTTTTAATAGTTTAGATTTAATATCCTAGTATATAAACTCTAGTACTATATATCTTAATTTAGTAAATTATAGAGTTAGAGTATTAATAGATATTATAGGAATAAAGTTAAAAGAGCGATAGTAGTAATTCTAGTAGGTTAGTAAATAAACGCGAATTTAGTCTAAAAAGAATATAATTATAGTAAAATAATCTATATATATAATACTAAGGCTAATTAAGAAGGGCTAGGTAAAATTAACTAGAAATTTTAGGCTATTAATTATAAGTTTACTAAGAATAAGACTAAGGTAGGAATATAAAAGCGTATTATTATTAGTATTATTAAGGAGGTTATAGCTATAAATATTTATTAGGGAGAAGTAGATATTACTAATAATCTAGATTTAAGGATTACTATTAAAAATCTAGATAATAAGTCCCTTAAGTTTATTATCTAATATAGTAATTAGAGGATAGTTATAGAAAGTAATATATAGATATATATAGCATTAGCGCTTAATAGGAGTATATAACTTATTAAAATATTTATGCTTATATAAGCTATTTGCTTTAGGGGAATCTCTAGTCTTTATAAAATTCTAATAAGCTATAACAGCATCTTATAAGACGCTATTTTACTAAGATTTAAAAAGCTTAAGAGTATAAAGCTATATATACTAAGGCTAACTATATTAAGGCTGCTTATATTAAGACCTATACTAATTCTAATCTTTATAGGTTCTTATAATAGGTTGAGTTAAAAGGCTAGCTAAAGGGACTTTATACTAGTTATAAGCTTTATATACTTATATAACTAGCTAAGGCTACCTATATAGCCTATATTAATATAATTATAGAATAGGCTGAATTTATAAGCTAGCTTATAAAGATTACTTTTCTAAGGCTCTAGCTAACTATAGAAATACTTAATTTAAGTTTCTATAGATACTATAAGTATTATAATTATTAGTAGTTAGATTTATAAAATTAGTATTCTAAGTAAATATTAGATAAGGGATTAGTTAGTAAGTTTATTATCTATAGCTTTATTCTATAGCCTAAGAGTTTTAATCTAGATTATAGAAAGTATTATTTATTAGTTTAAAATAGCTCTAATAATTTTTTAGTTAATATATTACTTTAGCTATATATATCTTAGATAGTATTAGGCCTATAAAATAGTTCTCTAAATTACCCCTATTAAAGGATATAGGGTAATTATTATAATTAGTATTAATATTATCATCTTTAGTATAGAGTAGATAAAGGTTTAATAAGTTAAAATATATAAAATTACTAAAATTAGATATAAAATATATAAGATTATTAAAATTAGCAACCTTATTCTTATTAATAATAGGTAGTAGTAAAGAGTTTAATAAATAGGATAAGAATAATAATAAGGATAATAATACTTTACTAAATAATAAAGATCTTAGGGCGTATAATAAGCTATTATATATTATATCCTTAAAAGTCATATAATTTTAGAGGTTTAGGGATAGAATTTAAAATAATAAAGTATAGAATAGATCTAGAGACACCTTATTATTATTTAAAAATAAAGTTAAAGCTAAAGATTAAAAAACTCCCTATTAAAGTCTAGAGATAAAATATAAGATAAATTATTAAGAAGGTTTCTATCAATATCTATTATAATACTTATATTAGGAGATAAAGTATAAGATAAATTATTATTAGGGGTTCTATTAATATCTATTATAGTACTCTAAGTAAGTATAGGCTCTAAATTACTAGTAGCTTTTATGCGTAATCTAGTATAATAGGGAATAGATTTATATATAAACTTATCTTTCATAATAATAGATAGAGGAAATAAGAAAGATAAGGAGATAATCAATAGCGAGCGACATAGCAGGTAAGATATTTAAGAAAGATAAAGTGCTTGGAAAGACTAGTCATAAGAGAAGAGGAACTTATTTCAACTAGAAAGAGGTAAAAGCAACTGAACCTTGCTAAATAAAGAAAGCAGAAACAAGACTCTATAGAAGATAAGAAAACAGCGAGGAAAGCATGCTTATTATATACCCCTCCTACTATATAGACACAACACCCTAGTAAGACTCCTAGCGTTAGTGTTAGGGTGGTCGTAGTAGTAGTAGTAGATCAGTATAGGTGTTGCATGTTGTAATATATATAGAGCGCTCAGCATCCTTAGATGGGAGCGGAATAGTGCAGTAGTATAGTGAAAAAGCAGTGAAAGCAGTGAAGGCGGTGGGCGATAGATGTAATAGATATTTACTTTATATATAATGCATAAATACATAATATAAAGAAAGAAGAAAGAAGAAAACAGAAAATATCTGTAATATATATAGCCCTGTAGCCCTATAGCCCTACAGTCTAGCCCTATCTACCTTAGTATAATATATCTAGCCCCCGGGTGACTAAACCCCCGATTCTCGACCCTTAAAGAACCCCTGAAGGACTCCTAGAGAGCCCTACACAGCCTCTTACACGGCTGTACTCTAAGATATCTTACTTCCAATCTCCTAGGCCTAATAAGGTGCGTGAGTAAGATGCTTAAAGAATAATAATTAGTAAGTAAATAAAGACGGAAGATGGAAATATCTAGCTAAACTCTGCTATGTATAATAGCGCTGCGTACATGCAATGCATCCTAGAAAGGGGATATAGTTTACCGTTTTTAACACCACGTAGGGAGAACTATAGCTAGATTATATAGATGTATCTAGGATAGGGATAGGTAATTACAGCTATAATATATAATTATAGCTGGATTAGGTAACTTATTAGATAACTAGCTAGCTTAGCTTAATTTATTAAGTCGAAGCTATATAAGTATTAATAAGTATTAGTAAGAATTAATAAGCAGAGGCAAAAAATAAGAGACTATAGTAGGTATATAGTATAATAGATATATTTAAGTCTACTACCTTATATTACTAATATCCAGCGTAAAAGCTAATCACTTTATATTCTACTAAATAGAATATATCCTATTATAAATATAGTATTTAATTTCAACTTTAATCTCTATTTCTATTTAAATTTTAACTTAACTACTCTATATATTTATTAACTACTATCTAGATATAGGCATAATAATATAAAATAACTAGTCTTAAGTACTAATACTATACTATATAATAATTTCTATATATAATCTATAACCCTATCTTTTTTATTATCTTTATTATATCTTATTTACTCTACTCTATATCTTATATTAGGTAGCTTTGCCTTTTTTTCCTATTAAATTCCTATTTTTATATTTAATTCTATTTAATTCTAGATATAGCATAGCGTAGCATAATATAATAAAGAGGTAATTAATTTCTCTACTATACTATGCTATACTATGCTATACTATTACTCCCCTTCCCCTCCTACCTTTTTACTAGTTATGAGATTAATATAAGATAATAAATTTATAATCTCTACACCTCGCCCTCCCCCGCGAAACATCGCTTGAGCTTAAGATTTAAGTATTATCTACTCTACATCCACCTGAGAAGCTGAAAAGTTAAGAAAAGCTGGGAAAAGCTAGCCGAGAAAGGATGACTGGCTGTGAAGTACAACTAAGAGCTTTTTCGGTGGGTGATACCATGCTATATAAGCGATAATAGCAATGAATTACTTGTTGCGCTTAGGAGGGCTTCGATGCACTAATATAGACTAGATAAGAGGGCTATCCGCTATTACTATATAGTCCATATTAGTATAGTGCTGAAGATCCCGATTTGCTCTAGCGCGATGTGATATGATATACTATAGTAGGTAAAATAGTTTTTTTTTATATTGGTAATTTGAAAAATTATTCATGTTACTGCATTATAGATGACGGCATCTCTCTACTGCTTTTAACGCAGAGAACCACAGTTGACTGCCAAAATAGCATGGTCTGCGGCTTGGAGGGTGTGGATGGTTTCTTTGCAATGCAATTAAGTGACTGGGGTAGTGGTGGATGAACGGCAGCGGATTTTTATGACGCTGTGCGCTAGCTGAGTCTGCAAAACAAGCCACGCCACACTCGCTTCATGCACGTGGATATATGTATATTTTTGTAGGAAGTGATAGTAGACTAGCATTCCAAGCCCTGTTGTTCATCGGGCTAGGTTACTAAACAGGTGGCATAGAACGAAATCGCCTTGGGGCGAAGCTCGTACGGAGCTTAGTCCATGTCTGTGAATTTATCTCTGCTATGCGTGTAGATGCCAGCGGCGCTGTAGATGATTCGCGGACTGGACTTTCAAGCCTGATCATAAGATCATCGTAAGGCTCGCCTCGCTTGATGTGATGTCTTGATGTTTATTTGGCTAGAAGTGGAGCCCCGGTCATCGCGTTGCTCAACTGTGGTTCGGGTAGAGCATGGACGTAACCATAGGAAGGCTTGAATTTGTATGCACGAACGTGTGTTTTGCGCCGGAATTGCTATAGGTAGGTATGATGTCTAGCGATGACGATCGGGCGAAAAATACGCACTGAGCTTCTCAGTTCATACTGAGGGAGGCCTCTGTTCCCCAAGCAAGCAGGCAAGCAGGTGTAGAGTCCCCGCATCACTTCTTCTTGAATAGTAGAGTGACTTGTGAACTTGAAGGCAGGCTTGAGCTTATGAATAGAGGCTATATTCTTGGTTTTGGCTCGTTGTAGGTGGAAAGATGATAATGTGGGGTATTGATATAGATAAGATAAGATATGATAAGATATCTGAACAATGCATGCTTTTCTGCAACAATAAACGCCACAAACGCATGGTCTCCTCCCAACCCTCGTATCCAACCCTCCTCCTACCACCCTCCTACCCTCCTCCTTACCACCCTCCTCCTTACCACCTTCCTACCCTCCTCCTTACCGCCCTCCTCCTAAGCATAGATTACACCCCTGTCGCATAATTCTAAGCTCCTCCCTCTCCAACCTTCTTCCCTCACCCTCTTGACGCCCAAAGAGCAAGGCGCTTTGTTCTCTCTCTCCAACCAAAAAAAAAGAAGAGAAAAGCCTTTCGTTGTGGACCGCATGGCTCTGCTCTGTTTGTGGTACCGTGCTAGGTAGCTACCCGGGAGACTTTTTCAACTCGCTTTTACGTGAGCTCTGGGGTGTGCGCTGAAGCGGTGGTGCTCTATATTACATACACTACACCCGGCACTGCCTTCTTCCTGCTGAAGATGAATCTCTCTTCTCCTTTCTTTCGGGGACCTCTACAATGTGTTGTTGTGGATAGGTGGCTGAATCGCGTGTGGTGGGGTTTGGTACGCGCGCGGGAAAAATTGGAAGGACGGGAAAGGGAGAAGTGAAAGGGAAGGGGATAGTATGGGCATGGGCATGGGTATGGCATGGCATGGGATGTGTTTGTCCTCTCAGAAGAGATATAAATTTAACTATACTTCGTGTTAAGCAAATGCCTGCTTGCCTGCATCACGACTGCTCCTATAACCTTCCCTTTCCGTTGTGCTCTAGGTAATCATCATCCCCGTTACTCAGCGGTTCTTTATCCATCACCGACCTTACCAGCGTGCGTCTCCTGTCCTGTTCAGCTACCCACCCTATATCTGTTTACCACCTTCTCCTCCTCTTTACCATTCTCCTTCCTTCTCCTCCTCCTCCTCCTTCTCCATCTCCATCTCCTCAAACCCCCGGCTTACTGCAATTAAATTCAACCACCGTATTCCATCCCATCCCATCCCTCAGCCCTTTGCTTTGCTTTTGAACCTGCGCCCAACCAAAACTACCCTACCCTGCTTTATGGACTCGCTTCCTGCTCCGATGACTAAGATCTTTGGGTGTGGAGTACCTGGTTTTGCGCTTTCTAGCTTCGCGCTTGCTGATTTATTTCGCGTGGTGGGGTTTCGTTTGGCGGGGGAGGGTTGGGGTCGTGGCTTCGCTAATAAGCTAGGGCGAGTGTGCGAAGATGGTTATGGAGTCTTGGGGAAGAGGAGGAGGTTAGGTGGATTGCTAGAGCCAGGAGTACGCTACTAGCTTATTTCAACAACTCAGAGGGTCTATGCCGCTCCGGTATTCAGTAATATCTTTCCTTCTTAGACAAATAACCGCGTTTACCCTTATTTAGTCCTCCTCTTATCCTAACTTAAAATATCTACGCGCTTTTGAGTATCTTAGTATTTAAGAAGACTTATTAAAATACCCTTAACCTAGTTAGCTTAGTTAAAGCGTATATAGAAACACTTTTTATAAGATTATATATAATTACTAAGCCTTCTATAAGTAAGGGTAGTATAATATAAAACTATAGCTTAATCTTAGGGACTTTAGAGCAGAGAATAACTAGTAGACTATAAATTAGTATATATTTTTAACTAAAATATAGAGTACTAAGGCTAAGTAGAAAAAGGTAGAAGATAATAGGATATTAACTTATATAGAAAATAAGTAGAACTAAGTATACTCTATAGTAGAAAAACTCTTTTATAATAGTATATATTAGGAAAGAGAGTATAGTAGATATCTTAGCTATATAATATCTAGATTACACGCTTAAAATAGAATAAATAAATTAATAACCTTAACTATACTCTTTTTTATTAAAGTTAATAATAGGGTAGCCTTAATAAGCCCTATAATAGGTAAATTAAATAATCTAGGAATTTTACCTACTTTCTATAAGTAGAAGTATTAGACTGGTTAAGATATAAGTTTATAAAGTATAAATACTTTTATAATAATGCTATAAGTTATAAGGTAGTTTATTAGCTAAGATAATTAAGACGCTATTAAGCTTATAAAATAGCTTATTAAGGTTATTAAAGAGGGGTAATAGATAATATTACTAGCTAAATACTTAAAAGAAAGCCGATTTAGTTATAGCAGTCTCTAGAGATAATATACTTTGAGAGCGCTAATATTATAGTATATAGTTAGATAAGCCTAGTAAAGCTCTACTATATAGGCAAACTATCAAGCATTTCACTTACTAAGACTTTTTAGCGTGTCTCGGGCGCGTTATTATAACGTATAAATTATTTATAAACTTTTTAAACTTTATTTCAAGGTTATAGCACGCTAATATCAGTCCTATAAACCTTGGCGCTTAAGTTGCCTAGATCCTACTTTAAAGAGAAAGCGTAGTATTTTAAGTATATACTAGTAATTAATATTCTTTTATTAAGGCCTTACTAGTAGACGTCCTAGTAAGAAATTTAGTTATTCTAATTATCCCTCTATTTATTCTTCTCTAACGCTATCCCTATTACTAATTACTAAATACTACCCTCTTATAGATATCTAATATAAAAACATAAATTATTACTAGCGCCTTAAAGGATATTAGATATAATTTCTATAAAAGAAGGTTAGACATATATAATAGAGATTAGGATATATAGAATAGAGATTAAAAGCTATAAATAATATAAGTATAGTCTATAACCTTAGTATAATTAGTAATAGAGGTTCTTCTAAATAAAGATATTCCTTAGTTAGGGAATATCTAAATAAATTAGTCTATAGTCCCTAATTACTATATACCGCGGCTAATAGTTCTTATAAGATACTATAGATAAGATAGATAATATTAATAAGAATATAAGCAACCCTAAATTCTAGTAGCTGTACTCGCTAACTAAGCTTCTCTTAAGATAACTACTATCTCTATAAGATAAATAGCAAGACGAGGACACACCCAGCTCAAGTTAATTATCAGAGACTAGTAACGGTTAGGGCAAGCTGCAAGCGGGCAGAGAGACATGGACTACCGAACCCATTGATCGCTAGACCGCTCTAAGTACTAAGTATCGCTTTACCTAAGTATCTAAAAGTAGAGGTTATTAGCTAAGATTATCAGGGCGTAAGTGCTCCTAGGGTTATTATTTTACCACGTTCTCCATATACTTAGGTTGCCGCACTTTTAAAGCAGCAACGGGAGATTATAAAGATCGTTTGGAAAAGACGGTCTGGAAAACACTATTAATACAAGGTGCGCTAGGGGAGTATATAGCTGCGTATATTCTATTAGCCTAACACCAAATCTCATTTTAATATCTTTTTAATATGAAAACTCTTCTTATGACAGTCCTATAACAATTTAATAAGACTATAGACGAAGATTACTGATCCTTTTCAGAGTTGTGAGTATACGTTGACGTTGTAAAGCGCTTTTTACCAAGCCAGCTTAATAGCGATGGCAAGTACGGTGACTACTTACTAGAACTAAAAATTAATGCCGTGCTGACTCTGACATCAATCGGGATAGCTAGCGTCCACTTGATTAAGGTTACTACTGATAGTCTTAGAACATATATACAGCCTTCACTGTAGTCTACCCAGCCTATGAAGAAAGGCAAAATGGAAGTAATGTATTGAAGAAACGCAGAATATAGAATAGAGAAAACCTAAGTTATAATAGCTCGGCCATCAGCGGCGATAAACGTAAGACGTATGAATGCCGCCTTAAACGCAGTATTCCAACGAGCGGTCATGCTAAAACCAGAGCCGCGGTGGAGAGGGTTTAGATTTTAGAAGGAGTAAAGTATATTCCCTTCCTACTACCAATAAGTAGGTACTATATATCGTACGGGGACTAATACTTGAAAGAAATATCAATTAATCAAAGGGCAGTGTTAAGGACCTTAAATATAATCTTAAGAATTATAGCAAAGCTACGTTAATATCCACTTCCCCTTCTATTTTAGTCGTCTCTTCAACACCCTGCATTACTCTAAGCGATGTAGGTTAGTTAAATGCTAGACTTTTCACAACTTAATACTACTAGAAACTTTTTTCGTGAGTAAATCTACCTATATTTACTACTCTATACTCCCCTCGTGTATTTAATTCTCAAGTATCTCTTTTCAAATATTAAAGAACTTTCTAATTATTTATAATGCTGACAAAGTATATTCTAAATAAGTAAGTAATTAATCTTATCTAAAAACTAAACTCTAAGTATATAGTGCGCTGTCTCTTAAGTTAAAAAAAACTCGCTCCCTCACGGCTATAAATATTTCTTATATACTGTTATTAAGATAAAGAGAAGGAAAATAACTTATAATACGTATATCCTGATCGATTAGTCGGTGCTTCTTATATCTACCTTTCTTATCCCTTTCTACTTCTTTCTATGCACCCCTTATCAACCCCTTCTACCTACACCCTTATTCTCCCTAAACTTATGTTCGTGTGCTTCTATAATCCACTCTTAACTCCTTCCTAGCTCGCTCCTCCTATTCGTATTTCTTATAATATTCTTATAGTAGCACTCTCGCTATTATATCTAAGTCTTGATTATTAGATTACAAACGTCTATAGAGCATATAGACGATAATATCTAGGATTAAAGGACCGCCCTCAGGTTCACATATAAAAGGGATATATATTAGTTTGATATTAATCTAGTCTGGACCTAAGGGTTTAGCATTAAGATAACAGCCGGTTGATTAGAGATTATAAAGAGACTGGTAGAGATCCTCTATTATAAGGCGGAGGCGGAATTAAATAGATTACTAGGAGGAACTAGGGTAGCGACCTCTGTAGTAGTCTCTCTCTTGTATAAATCTGGCGGGGTTGCGTATAGGCCTTAGTGTATTAGTTAAGTGATTTTCTAAAGTAGTAGAGTAAGGACGATGATTATAATAGCGGTTTAATAGGCTATGACTTCCGCTATCAGAGATTAATAAGTTAGAAGAGATTACGCGAGAGGTATTATCATAACTTAGTTATAATGTTAAATAGGAGGGATTTAGCGTAAAAGTATTCTAGAGTCGTCTAGATAGTTAAAGCGTTTAGTTTATAGCTAGATTAATAGGGTTAAGAGGCTAATAATAGAATATATAAGCATTATCATTAAATAACATCTATTTATTAGCTAGAAGAGATAAGAGGGAAGCTTATATAGGCGTAGAGATTTATAAAGACATCCTTCTAAAGGAGTATAGTATTATATCCCTTTAACAATCAGGCTATTTATAATATATTTAAGGCTAAGGGCTTAATAAAGTATATTATTATTATAAAGTGCTTAAATAGCTTTATATAACACTCACTATAGTTCTTAAAGGAGTACTTATAGGTATAGATACCCCTACCCCTATTCTAAAAATCTTGGTGAAAACGGGGAACTTTTTTTTTTTCACGCGCGCGCGTTTATCCCTACTACTAAATTAATATTTCTATCTTTATTACCCCTAAAAGTAGTATAATCTTGTAAATTTAAAGCTAAAGATTAGTAAATAGTCTAAATCCTTAATATATTAAATTTATAAGCTCTAATACTAATATAGATATATCTTCTAGCCCTATATTTCCTCCTCTTTTTAATATTTATAAGGATTATATTTAATAACACCTCTTTAAGCGCTATAAACTTTAGATTATTATAGATATTAAGGGTATTTATCTAGCCTCTATCTATAGGATTAAAAGGAGTTTTAATATTTAGAAGACTTATACTATTCTATCTATTATAAGATATAGTCGCCTATATAAAATCCTCCCTATTTAATAGAAGAGTTTTTAATTATTCCTTTATATAAAACTATAGGTATATTTTAAAGAAATATAGCTTTATATATTTAATACTTAGAATTAACTTATTTTAGTTTAACTTATCTTATATTATCTAAAAAAAATAAAGATTAGTAAGAAGTCTTTATAAAAGAAAGCCTCTAAGTACTTATACTAATTAAGGGATGTATATAAACTTTAAATTTTTAAATATACTAGTAAAATATTAGTCTATATAGATAAGAGCGCTATTAATAAGTATACTATTTATTAAAAATAAAGATAGTCTAAGTATAGAATTATACCTTAAGTTAAGTATTTATTAAAATAATTTAAGAGATAGAATATCCTATTAACTTATACTATTAATAGAGTTCTTATTTTCTTTATTTATTATAAATTTATAAATAGTCTATTATTTTTTTAATTTCTTTAATAATAAGTTCTATCTTAATATAGTTTATTTCTAGGTTTAAGATCTATTCTTATTATAGATAACTACTTAACCTATTATATACTTAAAGTTTAAGAGCTATATAATAGATATAGTATTATTCTTTAATTCCTTCTATCTTATTTACCTAACTTTAACCTAATTAAGAAATTATTCTTAGTAATTAAGGCCTAGTTAAAAAAGCACTATAAGTTAGCCTATACTATATAGTTTAAAGAGTTCTTATAGTTTATTATTAAGGTATATAGTTAGTTATATTTTATCTATACTTATTTTAAGTATATTAGGTATACTATTAGTAGAGTAAGATATTAAATAAAGGATTTTAAGGACTTAAATACTAAGGATTTTAAATAAATATATTAAAAAGAATTAAGGTTTTTAAGCTTTTAAGCTATAAACTTAGTAATTAGATTTATAAATATAATAATACTAATATTTTCTTAAGAATAATCTAATTATTTTTATATCCTTTTAAAGCTTAGATTAAGTTCTATATATCTATTAAATTATATAAAATAATAATAAAAGAGTAAAAAGAAAGTACTATATTATAATATTTTTAAAAATAAATAAGGGATCTTAATAAATATGTTTATTAGCGTACCTATATCTAAGGCTAGAATATACCTCTATATAGATTTAAGCTCTACTAAGTTTTTTTAACTTTTTTAATTTTTTTAACCTTACTACTATACCCTTTAAACTACTAAGACTCTATATTAAAGTCTTATAAACTATTATTACTAAATACTATATAAGTAAGATTATCTAATATATTCCTAAAATCCTAATTCTAATATTCTTTATCCTAGATCTTTATCTTAATAATAAGTCTTTTATTAAGTCCTAATAGTACCTCTATATCTTTTTAATCTAACTTAGTAAGCTTATAAAGATCTTATAAACTATATATATTCTTCTTAATTTACTAAAAAGCTGACTATATTATAAATTATTTATTTAAATTTCTTCTTATTTACTATAATATATACTTTTACCTTAATAACCCTTAAGAACTATTAATTTATACTAGATTACTCTTTAACTTAATTTCTTATTAGTTTTTAATAATTAAGGGCTATAATAGCTACCTTTTTAATTAAGAGGTTAAAAGAATAAGCTTACTTTATTTAAAGAGCTAGTATTAAGAGGATATATTATAAGCTATCTATTAAATAAAAAGTAAGGGTTAAAAGGCTATTTATAATAGTATCTATTATTATAAATTCTAAAATAGTAATCTAAATATCTAAAAATCTAGTAATAATATTAGTAAAACTATTTACCTAATCTATAGTAGTATTTCTTTTATTAGAGCTTTAATTCTTTTCTTCTTTTTAGCCTTATTATCTTCCTTTTTATTAGCTTTAATTTTTTCCTTTTTTACTTTAGATATTTCTAACTATTATTTCTGCTATTTATATAATAATATTTTTAACTTTTTATAGGGTTTTTCTATTAATATATTATTAGTACCTTAACTTATTACCTTATTCTATTATAAGATATATATATTAAATAGCTTTATATAAGTATTAGCCTTACCTTTAGGCTACTAATAGTAGTAACCTCTATTATTATAAAAAGATAAATTATATTACTACCTCTTTATTAGAGTAAGGCTACTCTTTTCTTACTTTCTTTTAAGTTTTTTTTAAACTTTAATTATCTCTTTCTATTTTTAAGTTATGTTTTTTCTATTCTTCCTCTTTTACTTCTTTATTAACTTTAATTTATATAATTTTTTTCTCTTTTTTAACTATTGCTTATCTAAAAAACTTATAGCTATATTATTATTATTATTAAAATTATCTAAGGCTAAGAAATTTAAAGAAAATAAGTATTTATTCTCTTTTTAATATTTCTTTCTATTTAGACTAGATAAAAACTTATTAAATAAGAAATTAATAAAGCTTACCTCCTATTTAGAGTTATATTTTTATATAATATTAATACTAATACCTTTAGTTTTCTTATTATACTATTATTTTATAATCTTATTAACTCTCTACTAGTTATTATAATTTAGATATTAAGCTTCCACATTCTATTAATTACTTAAGTAGGTAATTTTAGCGCGTCCTTTTTATAGTACTATTTTAAATTCTTTAAAGGATATCTTTTCTTTTACCTATTTAATAATAATACTAGTAAAAGTATTAAAGTTAAATTTATTTAAGAGCTTTATTTTAGGAAAAAGGAGTTTACCTTTCTAATAAACCTATTAGCTAATAGTATATTTAATAATAGAGTTATTAATAGATAGTTTCTTACTAGGGCTAGTAATAGTAGTAGGAGAGTATATAAGGCTTATTAATATATTATAAATAGTAGTAATAGTGATAGATAGCTTAACTAGAATAATATTAAAAAGTATATTATTATTAATACTTAGCCTTAAAGATACTATAGTAGATTCTTTCTACTAAGGGGTCTACTACTATTTAGGAGAAGATAGTTGCTTTTTAGTACTATATTTCTTTATCTTAGAAGGGCCTATTATTATTATAATAATTATGTTAGTACTAGCTTAAGGATTTATAAATATCTCTCTATTAGATCTAGTCTATAGCTTTATTATTTCCTCTTTTAAATAAAAAAAGACATCTTAAATAGTAGTGGGGATAGAAATATTAATTTAGTAGTAGAGATAAACACGCGCGCGTGAAAAAAAAAAAGTTCCCCGTTTTCGCCGAGATTTTTAGAATAGGGGTATTTATAATATATCTAGTTAGGCCTCTATTTAAGATAGATTAGGCATACGCCTCTTATCTAAGCAATATAGATAGAAGTTAGATGTTAAGTAATTTAGGTTATTATACTAATACTAATAATATTTATATTAATAGTTCTAAAACACCTAAGCCTTATAGCCGTACTAGTTACCTATTTGCCTTTTATTACCTATTATTATCAGCTCTCTAATATATTACTCTATTTATATTGCTATAGCAGGGGCTATAGCTCTAATAACTTTTATATTAGTTATAGAGTAGGATAAAACAAGCTAATTAAAGAGTAATAGTCTATACTTAAGCCTAGCGGTTATAGGCTTATAGTATTATCCTAATCTATAGATATCTGATTAATTTCTAGTAATATAATAAGCTGTCTGAAAGCTTAGTTGTATTTAGTATAATTAGTAGTTAATTAAATAAAAAGCATAAATATTAAATATTAGGTGTTTTAAGGACTATAATCGTCCTTACTATAGATCTTCTAAATAGTATTAAGACCATAGCTATAAAAGTATACTAGATAAATTATAAGTATAAGAATATTTCTATCTTCTATCTATAGCCTTTTATTCCTACTCTTTAAGATAGCTTAGCTTTTTAGTCTCCTTAAATAATCTTATATACTTTATACGCCTGTACTAGATAATAGTAATATACTTTATCCTTCTTATAGTTAATAGCTATTTCTATAACTTAGGTAAATAGTCTAATGCCGGGAATAGATAAGCGGAATAAAGTACTACTTATTATATATATTCTAATCCTATCCTTTCAGCCTACCTTATAATCTGATTTATAGCTCTATTCAGCGCTCGCTCTCCTTTATTCGTAAATTAGTATAATTTAAAAGAATAAGTAGTCTAGGTCTTTATAGCCGAGATATATAATACCTAATACTATTTTACTTAATGCTTTTAAATTAATCTAACTAAATATAGACGTGTAAAGGAAAAATCATCGCTTAAATAAGGCGTAATTAATTTTATACTAATAAAGACTAATAACTTTTACTATTTCATCACTATAGTAATATTAAGCGTATCTTCTAGTAAATTCAACCGTTTACTTTATTATCAATGTTTGTAATTAATTAATATATTATTTAGGACTATTTATTTATACTTTTACAGATAGTTAATACTACTAGTAATAGATAACTATAAGATATTCGCCTAAAAGGGGCTATAGTTTAACACTACCTAGTTTTATATATCTGCTTTTAGATTTAGAGATAGGAGTATTCTAGAGTCATATTTCCCTTTATTTTTCTTTAGTACAGTATAGTTCCTTTCACACTATCTCTAACTTTTTCTATTTAATTATACCCTTTTCGGCCAGCCGCTAAGTTGCTTAGCTTCTTTTACTTTACTATAACATCCTTTTTATTCTATCTTTTATAGCTTTAATAGCCCTATTAAACTTATATACTTTTTTAATACCTATCTATTATTTACTATATATAACACATTAAATACTTTTTAAAATAGGATATTAAGCTACTACTTATTATAATTAATCTTATTAAGTAAAACACCCTCTCTATTAACTAGTCTAGTAGTTATAGTAAAAGACTATTCTATATTATACTATCATCATCAGCAAACCTCTATTAGCAAGATCTTAGAATTAGATAATAGCTATTTATAGGAATAGCTAACAACTATTCTAGCGTTCTAATATCTATGAATTAGCAAGGATATACTCATGCGGGTCTAAGTACTAGGATGAATTACCTTAATATTCCTTCGCAGACACCACTATATAGACCTACTCTAGGAATAGGAATAAATAGATCTATTAGTACCTAAGCGCAAGCCTAAAACTACATAATACTTAATATTAGACAGCCTTAGCCTCTATCGTCGCAGTTTCCTGAGATTGAAGCTCAATTAGCTAAATCAGGTTTTGTGATATAGCGCCAGTAGCAGAATCCACAGCCCACCGTGCACCTGATTACCCCTGAACAAGGACCGCTCTATCTAATATTGCCAGGTGACACAGCCGCCCTACCAGCAACACCACCAGTACTAGAAGGCCAGATCGAGTCGGCCACAGCAAGACGACAGCAGCAGGATCCTGTACCACCTGAAATGGCGCAGGTTCAACAACGAGCGAATATAACTGCTGAAGTCTTACAGATAAAGCAGCAACAAGATCCCTTACCACCTCCAAAACCAGATGCCCCTGAACTAGAACCACCGCAAGATCAACAGCCAGCGAATATACCTGAAGCGCACGGGCTAGAGAAACCAGCAGAAAATATACCAGCAGGCAACAGAGGCATCACGTACCATCTCCAGAATATAATGCCTTGTATTCGCGATACTCTTAAAGCCGTTAGCTTCTGGATCTGCTATATAACGACGTGGATCTTCTACCATATAATACTCAGGATCTTTAAATGTGTATGGGCGGTGTTGAAGTCCATCTCCAACTAGCTATGAGCCTTCATGAAATTCTTGCTAAGGATCAGATATATCCTAATCATTGTGATTACACTAGTATTGTGGTACTGATACCAGTTCGTTACTATGTATGTTTGTTTAAGTATGAATGCGTTTTATAAGGTTCTATATAAGCCTTTTAGGCCCATTATTTGTCCTGTGGTGAGATGTTTAGAATCTTCAGATCAGGACATGAGTGGAACGGCAGCACTAGTACCATATGTAGAAGATGAGGTTAATAGAAACACCAACCGGAAGGATCCGGAATATATACGGTCTCTGTTCCAGATTCCGTGTGCTTTAGACAGTGTCAGAGTTAGATACGTTTATTATGCCCCTAAATCTTCCCGACCCCTCCCTTCTATTCCCATAGGATCCGTTCCCACCTATCTCCACCTCTTCTCTCCTAGTCTCAGCCTTAAAACGCCGCTAATCCCCTCCTCTTTTTCCTCAGCCTTAAGGCACAGCCCCTCTTCATTAAAAAGTCTAACATGCTTGATCAAAAAAAAGCCACCCTCACCACTACGCTTAAGGGCATTAGACTTGAGATGAAGACGATAAGATCGAGGACTAAGTAGTTTAATATAGATTATATCAACGCCATCCGCACCATCCGTAAGAATATTAGCCTCTTTAAAAGCTTCTTCATCAAAACCATAGATAATTATACGGGAGCTGAGACCGTTAGCGCAACTACGATCCTTAAATCCGGGTTTAAGGAGTATGTTTGGTATGTATCCTACCCCTCCCAGCTTCCTCTCCTTCTATGCTGTCTCCCGTAATACACGTATCTATATTAAATAAACACTGACTAATCCTTACCTCTCTAACAGTTCTTCTATTGCCCCCCTCCGTCCCCTATTCTTATCTATGGTTAAGATCTAGTCTAACCTATCCTAACTACAACAACGCCTAAAGGCCTTCTATAAGTACGTTATAGACGCTGCGTAATCTATCTATAGCCGTAATGAAGAAAAAGATAAGACAGACACCGGCAGTAATTTAAGTTTTAGCTTGGCTGGATCATTTAAGAGGATGAAAGATAAGTTTAGTTAGATTAATAGTAATACTTAGTTGTTGAAAATGCATAAGAGGGATTTAATAGATATGTTAACAGTTTTTAATAGCGCGTATATTCTTCTATTACTCTTTAGTCCTTCCTTCTTAGTCTTATCCTTCTTCTTATTTCTCCCCCTTCTCCTTCTTATCCTCCCTTCCTCCCCTTTGTGATAAAAGAAGAATAAAGTAGCTAGAACTCACTAATACTGAAATAATAGGAATTCCCAAATATTAAAAGTAGAAAAGGCGATTAGGTAGTTAGGTAATAGACTCTATCCGCTTACAGCGAAGGATATATATAACAGAAGGGAGAGCGGGAGAGTGATAATATTTACGCGAGAGTTAAGTAACTTCATTAGGTAGATAATAGATAGAGAAAAGAAGAATCTTAAGAAGCTAGAGAAAGATATAAAGGAGGAGAAGAGAAAGAACAACGAGATAATAAAACAGCGGAGTTAAGTAGAAGGGGAGATGGTATAAGAGGGTAAGAGGAGATGCATAATAGATAGGAGAGCGTGAGTATGTTGATTTTTACGTTAAGAGGATGAATAGGTTAATAGATAGCGTACTATATAATCCAGAATTAAAACACGAAAGAGGGCGAGATTCAATGCTGTAAATAAGGCGCTTTGCTAATTTAATATCTAGAACAGATTATAGCTTGCTCTTTATTAGTATTAAGCAGCGGTATAGGGCTACAGTACTTACAGGACTTAATATTACACCCTTAGCTTCTAAATACCCCTAATTCTCGTCCTCATTCATATTTACATGTAGATATAGATCTCTTGCTCTTTCTTAGCTATTTTAAAGGCTATTAGTAGGGATTTGGTGGTGTCTTCATAAGGGAACTAGGCTAGATAAACTATCTTTTAAAAGGATCCTCTATAAGGTAATAGTTATTTCGCAGAGTAGTTAAATCTAATTATTAGAATAGTAGTATTAATAGCGTTCCTGCCTTAACTAGCAACCTTAGTGTTAACGCCCTATATATTTACTTACTACTTAATCTTAGTAATACAAATGCTCTAGTATCCTTTTAGTGCTAGAAAACCATCTAATAGTATTACTGCCTTTACTAACAGGTATAAACGTTATTCCTCTTATAGTTTCCTATTTATAAGTTTTATAATATTATCGTTAGAATTGCTTATAACCAGCTAATCCTACCTCCTTAATAACATCTAAACACTGATGTCTACGTAATCTCGGTAGTAGTTGCTTTTAGTATAAACTTTATACTAGAGACTCCAGCTATGCTATCTTTATATATATACTAGATTCTAAGTAATATTTAATAATATTAGGGCCGCACTCAAAGGATATCCTAAGTATATAAATACCTAGGTTTTCTTATAAGGCTATAGATATAAAAGATAGGAGTATAAATAAGTTCTAGTATCTCTATAGAAAAGTAAAGACTTAATAAATACTTACTTTAATTAGATTTTTATTATAATAAAGTAAATAGTTTAATTAAGTTATTTACCTAGCTTCTATATTAGAGTACCTTAGATATAGCGAGGTAGTAACTTCTTTTAAGAATATTAAAGGGCGTACAACCTTTCCTAGCCAATTACAGTTGCTAAATAATATACTGAGGGATGGAGTAGCTGAAATTTAGATGTAGATATAATACTTCTATACCCTACGAGGTTAGGATTTAAGCGGTTATTATAGTAATAAGATATTACTTAGCATATAATCACTATATATAGAGGATAGCTTTAATCGTTCCCTTAGAGCGTACGGTCTATTCGTCTAGGAGATTCTATCATGTCTAATATATCTTCTCGGGATAGTAATTACTATTAACTAAAGACTCGTCGCGGCCAGCGTTGTTTTCACGGTACTAAGTAAATTAACATATAGATATAACGAAGTAGGAAAGATAATAGCTAATAAGGAAATTCAAGGCTATTATAAGGGCTATAAAGCTATAATAGAGGCAGTATAATAGGTTTTAAAGAAGGATAAGAGATAAGTAAAGAAGATAATAGTAATTAGATTATATAGGCGATATAATACTAATATTTATATAGAAACGCTTAGTAATATATTATATACTAGTTATAAATATATAGTTAGATTTTATTAGAAGCCTCTTATAAGATACTATTCCTTATAGTATATAGTGGATTCTCTATTATTAAAAAGATATTAGGCTATAGCATCGCCAGAACTTAGTATTAGATTAGTAAATTAAGTATTAAGTATTAGGGACTATATAATGATTAATATTAATATATCTAAAGCTAATAATACAACCTATCTAACTATTATCGACTTGACTATTCCTCTAAGTCTTACTATTACCGCAATAGACGATCCTTATAATAGGGTAGTTTATCTCCGCCTGCTTCTTCCTTAAAGTAGTTAATTCTAAGTCCCTATTATCAAACGCTTAACAATGGTTCTAAAAGCTAAGAAAGAGAATAGATCTCCATTCACATAAGTCTAGAAATAGGAATAAGGATTAAGAATATATATAAGCTACTATTAAGCTCTGCAGACGTATCGTTTTCTTATCAGCCTAATTTTTCAACCATGAACGCTGCATACTACCATTAGTGCCGAACATAATAAGAGGCTGTACGAAGCCGGTGGAACGCTATTATATTTTGATTACTTGCATACCGCTGTTTAGCTCTTTACTTCTTCAATTATTCGATTCTGGATCCCATAGCTATCCACCAACTAGAGCCCACTCTTTGACATTCTGATGCCTTTCGCCGCTTGTTATGTACCATGGGATGTGCCGGAGCCACTTTTCACACGTACTCTGTGTAATTGCTGTTGCTAAAATCGCTGTCTTCAAATCCTACCTTGCGTAGAAGAAGCTTAGCATCTAGTAGCAACAGCATTGGAGCTTTGAAACACGGCGCTATGCGATAGAATGTAATAGCTAGAGTTGTTCTTATTAATATGATTGTCATGTATAATGCATATACACTACCTAATATTAACTACGATATGCGATGGAATAGCGCAACGAGGACGTTGCCATGTTTAAGGGGACGTTCAGGCATCTACAAAATCGATCTAACGGTAACAAGCGATCCCTGCGAGAGTGGAGGAGTTCCACCCCCCTATTAGTGCTAATCTGAATCAGCATATTAGCATATCAGCAATACATACTATTATGGACAGGTAGACTCGGTTAGCGGAATTACATAGAGGACATAGAGCTTGCCTTCCAACATTCAAGTACACGTCGAGCTTGTAATGTATGAAAAGAAACAGCTATATTTATAGACGTAGTCTATAGAAATCTATAACACCAAGGGTTCTCTAATATATGGGGACTACAAGGAATTCATAATTATTATAATTTAAACAAACCGCCGACTTAATTATAACTTAAGGAGAACCACCGACTTTATTATAACCTAAGGAAAATAACCGCTATAGACTAATAATATAGTATACTAATAAAAGGTATTAAATTTTAAACTATACTCTTCTTAAATCTATTATCCCCTATTATTAATCCTACTTTTAGAGCTCTTCCTCTTTATTAGTAGTAATTATCTCTTTCCTCTTTCTATTCCTACACCTATTCTTTCTTACTATTATACTTAATATATTAATAAGTCCTTACTCTCTATATATAAGCTCCTAAAGCTTAGCTAGCGTCTACTTTAAATATTTATAATATTTTAACTATACTCTTAAATATTTATAAATATTATAAATATCTTTCTTAAGGCTTATAATATAGATATTAAGTTCTTTAAATTACTTAGCTAGATTAAGTAGCTTAGGTATAAATAAAAGAAAAGAATAATATAATTTAGAAGGGTTAGAAAATAATACTTTTTTTAATAAAAAATTTAAAAATATACTTTAATATAATTAAAAAGAGTTTAAAAAAGATTTAAATTTAGGTATAAGTTTAGAGTTAATAGTAGAATTTTTAGATATTTAATATAATTTAGAAGTATTAAAAAGAGGTAAAAAAGGATTAAAAAGTATAGTCTAGCTCCTAAGTACCTATTTTTCTATTAGCTTTTTATTATTACTATTTACACTACTTTATAATATATATATACTAGTATTATTACTACTACCCTCTTTAATCTCTTCTATTTTTATAACTACTTTAGTAGTATTATCTAGCTTATTTAAAATCTTCTTATACTTTAAGAATACCTAGCTCTTAAAAAGTACTATAAATTTAACTTTATAATTATAGTTAGCTGAGGAGATATAGTACTTTAAGAGAATCTTTTTAATTTTAGTGATAATAAGTTTTTTAGCTAAAAAGCTAGGAGTTAGATAATAAAAATTATTAAATAAAGAATAAGAAGTAGTAGAGTAAAACTATATTATAACTATATTAAATTTAGAGGCTTAAGTTTAATAAAGATTAGAATAATATCTTAACTTTAATAATTTAAGATAATTAATTAATTATCTTAAATTAATAGAATAAGACTAGGATTTTATAATTAAAACTAATAATAAAAAATATCTATAAGAAAGTTAGTAGTCTTATTCCCTCTCTAATTATTATAATAAGTATTATTTTTATAAATATTAATATAGTATTTTAAGAGAATAAATAGTATTAAATACTATATAGTTAAGATATTAAAAAGCTTAGAAGCTTAAAAGCTTAGGAGTATAAAAATATAAAAGTATAAAAATATAAAAGTATAGAAGTATAGAAGTATAGGAGTATAGAAGTATAGGAGCTTATAAGCTTAAAAGTATAAAAGTATAAAAGTATAGAAGTATAAGAGTATAGTAGTATAGAAGTATAGAAGCTTAAGTATATAAAAATAGATAATTAAAGAGAAGAAAAAGTATTTAGCTCTATTATACTAGGGCTAGGATTTAATATCCTTTTTTATCTATCTTCTATACTCTATCTTACACCTATATACCTTTTTATAGCTTTAAGTATCTTATTAGATTATACTTTATTATACCTTATAATATATAACATCTTTATAAGTTCTTAGCTATAAATTATATCTTTTAAATTAAGATTAGTACTATTATACTAATATTATAATATATTATTTAATATTTAATATAAAAAGCTAAGATAATACTTATATACTTACTAGCTACTAATATTATTATTTTATTTATATAAATAATCTTAAAGTAATATAGGAAATACTTACTTTATTTATATCTTCCCTAATTTAAGATCGCGTTTAGGTATAGTATATTTATTATTAATAGAAATTATTAATATCCTATTATTAAGTATTATTATACTATATAATAATTATTAACTAATACTAATCTACTATTATATTACTTTAACTAGAAGTAGTAGTTAATATAAAAATACTATTAATTATTCTTATTACTATTATAAGGACTAAGGCTGTATAAAAGAAAAATATATCTATTAAGATATTCTATTAATAGATCTAAGTATTTATTAAGAATATTATAAGATTATCTTTATATACTTATATACTATAAGTATATAGAGATTACTAAATAGTAATAGCTAATATAATACTAATATAGTACTATCTAGTCTATATAGAATACTAAACTAAAATAATATATATTATTAAAATCTACTCTTTTCTAATAAATCTTTAAGGAATTTAGTAGTTAATAAGAGAGATAATAATAATTAAGAATAAAATTTAGGACTAGAATATACTTAACCTAGCCTTAATATCTATATATAAGAATCTTTAGTATAACCCTCTTTAATTAAAAATAAAGATATAAGAATTAGGTATAGAAGAATATAATATTACTAGCCTATTAAGGGTAATATAGCTTATTTAATATTTAGACTAATATTTTAAAAGTAAAATTATATTTCTACTTAACTTCTTACTTAATAATAGATTATTAAAAAGTTTAATTTTTAATTTAACTTTTATAGCTCTAAATCTAGAGGCTATTATAACTATAAAAGATAAAAAGAAAGAAAGGAGATATAGTAATAAGGGGGATTATAATAATATAATAAACTCTACCTTAATATTAGTAGCTAGGTTAAGTAATATAACTCTAACTTTTCTAAACCTAAATTCTATATCTAGTATAACTATAAAAAAAAAGAAAAGAAAAGAAGATATAATAAACTAGTATATATATAAGCTAACTTCCTTATACTAAAAGGGTAGACTAATATAGAACTAGTATCTTTCTTTTTTACTATCTTTATAAACTTCTATTTCTACTTTATCTATATAAACTTCTACTTAATTTTTATTATTTAATTATAATTAATTAAGTAATCCTATATTAGAAATAGTTTATTTTAAGAATACTATATACTAAAGCCTTACTCCTTTCTTTAATTATAGTAGATATTACTATAATCTAGTAAATATATAGACTAACTATTTTATATAAAAAATAAAGACTAATAATTAAAATTAGAGTCTTACTTTTTTACTACCTTTAATAGGTTCTCTTTCTAATTAGTCTTTAATTCTTATAAATCTATTTAAACTATAAGTAGCCCTATATTAGAGTAGACTTAATTAGTAGATACTAATTATAATATAACTTCTATATAGATTATAAAGGAATAAGTTAAGTATAAGAATAATATATTTAAATTAGTACTAGTAGCAGACTTTATAGCTATTATATAGGCTAAAGATTAATAATAAAAGTATAGATATAAGGGATATAGTAAGTATTAATTAAAATAGGCATACTAGTAGGAAATAATAAGATATTATTATATAAAAAAGTAGAGTATTATAGTTTATAAGCTTTCTACTAATATTTCTAGAGTATAGGGGAATTAAATTATATTAAATAAATAAATAGATTATAACAACATAATTACTAAATCTAATTAATATAATATAGTAATAAATATATCTCTAACTATCTACTATAATTCTAATCTACTATATATATCTATACCTATATAGTCTAACTAACTAATTAGAACATCCACAGCCCGCACCCCATCCCACTACCGCGTAGTAAGCTTTACTACTAATATAGTTCCCGTACCTAAGCAAGGCTTGCTAAGCTCCCCAACTTTTTTTTTTCCTCCGATAGCTTTTTTTTTTTTGCTTTATAGTACTTAAGCGACAACAGTAGCGATGATGTAGTGATAGGGATGTAGGAGATTAGTTATGATATAAAGATAAGTAACGGTGCTTTAGGGGTCTATAATAAGTAAGTAGTAAAGGATCTAGATAAGCTGATGTTTTATTAATAGATAGATAGCTAGCTTGCTATATAGGGGGAATAAGTCGAAAAAGTCAAATAAACTATGAATTCGTGTAGTGAAATGCAAGTCATGGGAATAGTAGCTGAAATAAACTATATTTAGTAAAGTTACCTTTTATGATTAATATATAGTGATAGCTTATAAACTATTCCTAATTCCTAGTTTTTATATAGAGTTCAAGCTATAGTATATTACTAGTAATAGATATTAGTTTCTTTACTATTCCTATAATCTAGCTATTTAGTACTTCTAAATTTTAAGATACTAACTAGGCCTAAGTCTACTATAGTATTTACTTTCTTTCTTAGCTAAGATCCTATCCCTACTTAATACTATACTAATAGAATAGGATACTAGGCTATTTAATAATATAGGAGTTATTAAAAAGGAAGACTTTAATATTATTATAAGAGAGGAATATATAAGTATAAAAAGTATTCTTCTTAATATAGTTAATATAGGGCTAGTTAATATTAGAGTTATAAATAAAACTATATTTATAGTAGGGGGAGGAGGAGTAGACCTAGTAGATAAATTAAATAGGAATTTATAAAGAGTATTTAAAAAGATATATATCTTTTATACTTAGACTAGATAATTTAATAGTATATTATAATTCCTACTTAGTTATAGTTATTAGTTTAATAACTATAAAATAACTCTAGATATTTTATTTATATTAAATTACTTATATTATCTATAGAAAGATAGTGCTAATATTATTATATACTTTTTCTTTACTTACTTAATCTTCTTATTTACTTATTTAGTTATTATAATATTTAGTACTAATAACTAAAAGTAATAAATTAGGAGGTATTAAAAAGATACTAATAATATAACTTATAAATAAGCATAGCCTCTTTTAATATATTAAGGTATGCTAAATTAATAGGTTATAAATAATACTTTTTATCTTTATAGATATAGAGTTATTAATAACTTAAAATAATATAATATATAAGGTTGTTCCTATTATTTAGGAAGATATAAGTTTATAAATAACTTAAGAGTATATATATTAGTCTATTACTTATAATCCTAAAATAGGGCTATTAATTAAGTAAGTAAGTCTTTATAAGATAGAGTCCTATCAATATACTAAAATAGTATATATATATTTATTATAATATATAAATTATAGAAGCTAATGTCCTCATTTAAAGAGACTAAAGAGATAAGAGGAGGGAAGAATAGGTTAATTAAGAGATCTAGATAAGTTAGGTTCTGAAGAAAGTTATACCTAATAGGAGGCGGCAGTCGGTAATAAACATCTTACCGAGGGGATAGCCCCCTAGAGATGCCCTAACAGTTGGTCACTAAGGCCCTTAGGACAGGACTAGGTAGGCACTTTAAAGTAGTCCCTAGAGCTAGATTTCTTTAGCGCAGATTATATTTTTACCCCTATTCCAAAAATCTCGACGAAAATAAGAAACTTTTTTTTTTTTGTGTACGTGTGTTTATCTCTACTACTAAATTAACATTTCCATCCCTACTACTATTTAAGATGTCTTTTTTTATTTAAAAGAGGAAATAATAAAGCTATAGACTAGGTCTAATAGAGAGATACTTATAAATCCTTAAGCTAGTACTAACGTGATTATTATAGTAGTAATAGGCCCTTTTAAAATAAAGAAATATAGTATTAAGAAGTAACTACCTCTTCTTAAATAGTAGTAGACCCCTTAGTAGGAAGGATCTACTATAGTACTTTTAGAGCTAAGTACTAGTAATAATATATTTCTTAATACTATTCTAATTAAGCTATCTATTACTACTATTATTATCTATAATATATTAATAAGCCCTATATACTCTCCTACTACTATTACTAGCCCTAGTAAGAAACTATCTACTAGTAACTTTACTATTAAATATACTATTAGCTAGTAGGTTTATTAGAAAGGTAAACTCCTTTTTTCTAAAATAAAACTTTTAAATAAATTTAACTTTAATACTTTTACTAGTACTATTATTAAATAGGTAAAAAAAAAGACATCCTTTAAAAAATTTAAGATAGTATTATAAGAAGAATATACTAAAATTACCTATTTAGGTAATTAATAGAATATAAAAGCTTAATATCTAAATTATAATAATTAATAAGAAATTAATAAAATTATAAAGTAATAGCATAATAAGAAGACTAAAGGTATTAGTATTAATATTATATAAAAATATAACTCTAAGTAGGAGGTAAGTTTTACTAATTTCTTATCTAATAAGTCTTTATCTAGTCTAAATAGAAAGAAATATTAAAAAGAGGATAGATACTTATTTTCCTTAAATTTCTTAGCCTTAAATAATTCTAATAATAATAATAATATAGCTATAAGTTCTTTAAATAAGTAATAGTTAAAAAAGAAAAAGAAATTATATAAATTAAAGCTAGTAAAGAAGTAAAAGAGAAAAAATAGAAAAAATATAACTTAAAAGTAGAAAGAGATAGTTAAAGCTTAAAAAGAACTTAAAAGAAAATAAGGAAAGAGTAGCCTTACTCTAATAAAAAAATAATAATATAATTTATTTTCCTATAATAATAGAGATTACTACTATTAGTAGCTTAAAGGTAAGGCTAATACTTATATAAAGCTATTTAATATATATATCTTATAATAGAATAAGGCGATAAGTTAAGATACTAATAATATATTAGTAAAAGAACCCTATAAAAAGTTAAAAATATTATTATATAAATAGTAGAAATAATAGTTAGAAACACCTAAAATAAAGAAAAAAAAAATTAAAACTAATAAAAAGGAAGATAATAAGACTAAAAAGAAGAAAAGAATTAAAGCTTTAATAAAAGAAATACTACTATAAATTAAGTAAATAGTCTTACTAATATTATTATTAGGTTTTTAGATATCTAGATTACTATTCTAAAATCTATAATAATAAATATTATTATAAATAGCCTTTTAACCCTTACTTTCTATTTAATAGATAGCTTATAATATATCCTTTTAATACTAACTTTTTAAGTAAGATAAGCCTATTCTTCTAACTTCTTAATTAAAAAGATAGCTGTTATAGTCCTTAACTATTAAGAACTAATAAAAAATTAAGCTAAAGAGTAGTCTAATATAGGTTAATAATTCTTAAGGGTTATTAAGATAGGAGTATATATTATAGTAAATAAAAAGGAATCTAAATAAATAGTCTATAATATAGTTAGCTTTCTAGTAGATTAAGAAGGATATATATAGTTTATAAGATCTTTATAAGCTCACTAAGTTAAATTAGAAAGATATAGAGGTACTATTAAAACTTAGTAAAAAACTTACTACTAAGATAAAGATCTAGGATAAAGAGTATTAGAATTAAAATTTTAGAAATATATTAAATAATCTTATTTATATAGTACTTAGTAATAATAGTTTATAAGACTTTAATATAGAATCTTAGTAGTTTAGAGAGTATAGTAGTAAGATTAAAAAAGTTAAAAAAGTTAAAAAGACTTAGTAGAGCTTAAATCTATATAGAGGTATACCCTAGCCCTAGATATAAATATATTAGTAAATATATCTATTAAGGTCCCTTATTTATTTTTAAAAATACTATAATATAATACTTCCTTTTTACTTTTTTATTATTATTTTATATAATCTAGTAGATATATAAAACTTAATTTAAGCTTTAAAAGGATATAAAAATAATTAGATTATTCTTAAGAAAATATTAGTATTATTATATCTATAAATCTAATTACTAAGCTTATAATTTAAAAGCTTAAAAACCTTAATTCTTTTTAATATATTTATTTAAAATCCTTAGTATCTAAATCCTTAAAATCCTTTATTTAATATTTTATTCTACTAATAATATATCTAGCATGCTTAAAATAAGTATAAATAAAATATAATTAACTATATACCTTAATAGTAGACTATAAGAATTCTTTAAATTATATAGTATAAGTTAATTTATAGTACTTTTTTAACTAGGCCTTAATCACTAAGAATAGTTTCTTAATTAAGTTAAAATTAGGTAAATAAGGTAGAAGGAATTAAAGAATAATATTATATCTATTATATAGCTCTTAAACTTTAAGTATATAATAGATTAAGTAGTTATTTATAATAAAAATAGATCTTAGACTTAGAAATAGACTATATTAAAATAAAACTTATTATTAAAGAAACTAAAGAAATAATAAGCTATTTATAAATTTATAGTAAATAAAGAAAGTAAGGACTCTATTAATAATATAAGCTAGTAAGATACTCCACTTCTTAAATTATTTTAGTAGATACTTAACTTAAGATATAATTCTATACTTAGATTATCCTCACTTTTAATAAATAGTATACTTATTAGTAGTATTTTTATCTATATAAACTAGTATCTTACTAGTATATTTAAAAATCTAAAGTTTATATATATCCCTTAATTAGTATAAGTACTTAGAGGCTTCCTTTTATAAAGATTTCCTACTAATCTTTATTTCTTTTAGATAATATAAGATAAGTTAAACTAAAATAAGTTAATTCTAAATATTAAATATATAAAGCTATATTTTTTTAAAATATACTTATAGTTTCACGTAAAAAAATAATTAAAAACTCTCCTATTAAATAGGGAGGATTTTATATAGATAACTATATCTTATAATAAATAAAATAGTATAAGTCCCCTAAGTATTAAGACTCCTTTTAATCCTATAGATAGAAGCTAAATAAATGCCCTTAATATCTATAATAGTCTAAAGTTTATAATACTTAAAAAGGTATTATTAGACGTAGTCCTTATAGGTATTAAAAAGAAGAGGGAATATAGAGCTAGAAGATGTATCTATATTAGTATTAGAGCTTATAAATTTAATATACTAAGGATTTAGACTATTTACTAATCTTTAGCTTCAAATTTGTAGGATTATGCTGCTTTTAGGGGTGGTAGGGATAGAAATGTCAATTTGGTGGTGGGGACAGACGCGCGCGCGCGAAAAAAAAAAAGTTCCCCGTTTTCGCCGAGATTTTTGGAATGGGGGTATAAGGGGTCGGCTTCAGGGGCCTCTAGGCATCAGCTCTACAGGGCTGTACCGCTGAGAGGTGTACCACAGTATAAAGAACATCGGGTCGACCGACCGGCGATCCCCAACCATCACCCCACATAAAACACCCCTAAAATAGCCCTCTAAGGTAATGCGCCCAGACCCTGCAAAACCACACCGTTAGTAGGAAATGGGTTATACTACCACTTCCTTTACAGTATGCGTAATCCACCCCCACTACACAATCATAGGAGCTTAAAGCCGACTCTCTCTATCCTTCATTATCTCCAATCTTGTGCTATCCAGGAGAAAGCGCTCTAGCAGTAATCCTCGTCCGAGCTATACGCCGCTGAAGCGACAGAGGACCTCATCCATACAGGTACTGTATATACTCCTCTCAAGTGTCAGTTCCAATAGTATGCTAACGGCCACTGTCTTTATTATTTAGGACCTGGTGAGAGACTTATGACCTGCCAACCCCGCCAGCTACACTCCCACTCCAATCTTTCTCTCCTACCACTCGACCCTCCGTCGCTCCGCTACCTCTCACTAAAGAGAATCTCTGAACTCTGAACCACGCAACGAAAAAAGACCTTGCCCTCACTCTACTAGCATCAAGTAAGACTACGACCACATCGGGAAGGCGCGCGATATGCTTGAGCTCGATTATGTTTCTTTACAAGGATACGGCAGCGGAAGAGAGGGGCACAGAATGGATAGGAAAGGCCATTACAATCATTAAGGGAGATCAGAACTCTCTTATAAGGCCTTAGACGGGGGCGCAACCTTGGAGAGATTATAAAGGAGTACAGCAGCGATGATGAGCTCACATTGCTTATTCACTTTTGGATGGCACTGGCTGACAAGACTTGGGAGGCACAGAACCGACTTGAAGCTATCTCTTCCAGCCTCTCTTTTTAAGTGCACACTAGGATTGCTTGAAAGTTCGGATGAGCTTTATCTCTCTATGGGACTGACCGTGTTGTTGTTCACAAAGTCCAGCTTCAGAGGTGTCGATTAAAAAGGACATACATCTAAAGCGAAGCAAGATGGGTTCCAGGTATGTGATAAGTGGTTCTTATATTATCAAGCGATCTATAAATCTCGACGGACACTATGTGTCTGCCCTTGTTTCTTTACAAGCATTATACATTATTAATTAAAGTGCTGGATTATATCTTCAGCCCAGAGGCCCGAAAACATACTGAGGAAGCTTGGCCTTGCCTAAGAGTGATAGTCGCGTATCATAGTACAGAAAGTCTTATAGATAAGGCGAATCACAAACGGTATTCTATAACGCTATAGTAAACCTTAGCTTCTCGATTGCTTAACTAACTCAGTAGATCTCAGTCACCTACACCCCCAGAAACGCCCTAGATAAACATTATCAACAGCAGCGCAAGTTGCCCACAGCATCTAGTAGCTGCCTACCCTACTTAAACCTGCCCGCAAACGCCACATAAGCTCGGTCGACCTTCGAAAGATTAAGGCCGGGATTTTCTCGTTCCCTACTCGTCGTAGTTGACAGAGCAAATGGTCAACGGAGGAATGGAAGAGCTAGTTGCAGCCGAGACAGTATGACTTTGATAATTCCCTTCAATGACTTGATTGACCTCTACCGCCGCCGCTTTTGTATCTTATACGCTGTCTACCAAGCCGCAATGGTACCGAAAGCTGATCTTGATGGGCGTATACGCGAAGCGGAACATATCATCGTCACTCTTCTGGACGGTCTTGTTTCCAGTGTAACACAGATTCACCTTTAAGATGCGACGGCTGTTGTTATCATTAGCAGCCTTAACGTAGGCATTGCAGAGCCAAAGTCTGAGTTGGCACAGACTGACGTTCGTGCCTATTCCAGCTATACCAGACGAATCGGGCGAGAGTATGATCCGCACTGTATAAAACATCTGTCCTTTCAGATATCTCTGCACGTCTTTGAGCTGTGTGAGTTAATTTACGGTCATCCTTTAGACTCAACATTGCGCGCTATATCCAGGCCACTAAGACACGGCTGATCCAGCGTATTCATTCGGACAGCCGTCAAGTATTTGACTTGGGTGATTCAGGATGAGCTCTAATTGCAATGCGTTCCAAAGTGAGCCAAGCTTATCAAGTGGAAGATCCCTCATCAGGCCCTAAAGACTGATTGTGTGGTTGACGTGATAAGCTCTTATATGATTATGAAGGAAAGCTTGTCTCTCGTCTTACAGAGCCAATTTATGATCGAAGGTAGATTAAAGTTGAACCGTTGTAGTTGGTGCTGCGACAGCGCTCTGGTCGCTCCGGCCTGTTATTTCTTCGTGCTCTATAGCTCTCGATCACCTGCCACAGAGAATTGTACTTAAGTACTGCATTGTTTCTTGTATCGATGGTGTCCAGAAAGGCAACCAGGTATATTCCAGTTTCCAACCAAACCCTTTCTAGGAAAGTATCTTTTGATTTATTCTTGCATCTTGCTATTATACTCTTTAGTCATAATTATCTTAACGGCCTCTACGTCTTTCAGCACTTCGCTACTGTCGCTGTTACTTAAGATAGCCTCTTGTAGCGACTCTAGAGTACTACCGTAGGTTGTGACTTGCTTGACTACCAGCGCCTCCTCATCAAAACTTTGATCGTCCGCAACCTCACCGACGATGGACGCCTGGTAAAAAAGATAGCCAGCTTTGGCGACGTTCTTCCCCTTATCGGCTTTGTTTTTCACTGATGCCAAAGTCGCCAATGCATCCACGGCCTCGAAGATCTTTATGGAGGGCTTGATCCCACTTATTACTAACTCTAATTATGACTCAAGGTGGCCTCGCTGCTCTTTGTTAATAGAATATTAATCCTGACCTTGTATACCGTAACTCTCATAGGACCATTTTCACACAAAACCGATTCAAGACGTGATTGTACCTGATTACCCTCCTTCGCCATAATTTCACGCTTCGCATTAGCTATCTCCAACTTCTCTAAAAAATTTTCCGGTTGCTTTTCTAAAGTCTTAGAATTTTAGATCATTTCTCTAGTCCTTTCAGTATCATAGAAATAGGGCAGGTGCGGAGCCTAATTAATACCTTGACTAAACATGTCTCAACTAAGCTTGGACTTTCCTTCTGAGATAAATATTAGCTTCTTCACGAACTCTATTAAGCTCTAGGAAGAATATCAGAAACCGTAGAACCGCTTGATCTGCTTTTAAGAATACGGCAGAGGCTTTAAGTTACTGTTATCATAAGATCTTCCTTATTACTTTACTATGTGGCAGTACTCGAGGAGTGCTACATCACGGTGTCGCTAGTCGCCGCCATGATTCCAGCTACATCAATTCTCAGGGGCTTAGGCGTGAATACTTCTACGATCCGCCCTGTAATAGGTAATGCTGCTTCGACTTGCAAGATCCTAGACCTGCTCTTCCCCCAGAATAAGACTCTTACGACTACGTCGGCAGATTATATTCCTCTAGTTAACGTATCATGGTGAGCAATCATACATAGTTCAGGTCTTGCAGCCAGCCACTTTCACTGATAATACTAGGTCAGAGACAAGTTAGCTTGAGCGAGCGTGCTTTATGATACCTAATAACGCGGATTAGTTGTTAATTATTATGAAGGTCTTAGTTGCCTGGCAAACTAAATCCGCTCTCCGAAGCGGTGGCCATAAGTCTGTACTAGGCTTTAACAGCGTTGGTAGGAACGGAGTACTTATTGCTCTTCAAATTTTATACAAGCTAGCTATCAGCTCGGACAAAAAGACTGGGACTACTAGGACCGGTAACCGCTGGCGTGATGTGTACGGGTTTATTGAGCCACACGGGGTTCTTGTTGTTGGAGGACAGGTGGACATAGTTGGTATTAGAGGCTATATGCTGGAGGGTATGAACCTTACTTAGAATATTAAATATACTGCAGTCATCAAGACTTATCGTACTGGTGATAGGTGGTATTAGTCTCTTTCTAAGCACCTAGGGTCTTGCATTAGACCGTGTATTACGCTTTCAGGTATACTAAGGTCTGTTATATTAATTACTATTTACTAAACAGCATGAAAGGCTATACTTCTAGACGGTTCTATTGTAGACGCTACGCCTTCTAGACAATACGCGGATCTTTACCACGCTCTTAAATAAGGCATTTTAATTTTGGTACGCATTCGGTCACTTTTCCGGGCGCTAGCAGAAATCAGACGGCTGACCCACGTCACTATTAGGCGTTGTCAGCGAATTTTATCTCATAAGTGTCCCCAATAACGCTTACTACAAACTCAAAGCCGTCGGCTTTAATAAAGCCAGCGCCCTCCTAGGCGTCTACGGCGAGTATCTCGCCAATCCTTCCACAGATCCAAAAACCACGGTTGAAATTCAAGTCTACATGAACTAATGTGAACCCGACAGTTGCACCTAAAGACTTCGACTAATTCGCTCCAGTACCAGCGACAGTAGATATATCCCCAACTAATAGTGCGCTTGGCAAAGTTTTCGCGCTGGTGCGAAGATAACTACATTAGGCAAGTATGTATCTCCAACATAGACCCAACTACAAAGACTACAGTTTACAAGGCTCCTAATAGCTGGTATGGTGTTGCGTTCAGCCACAAAGTGACCGACGGCAAAGTGATGCAACAAAACTACGCTCGAATCTAAACCGCGCAAGCTTTGCTGCCACCAACCATTTTCCTGACCTATGCATCTTAAGCCATGCTCCCCAACCTAGTCACAGTGGGAAAACCCTTCAACAAAAGCAATATAATGGGCATTCAGCCGGTGCCGCAAGTCTGGTGCGATCTCGTCATGACATACAGAGCGACGTAGGTGGTTAATATGCTCTTCTTACAGGTTAAAACCTTGATCTATACGGCTGATGCCGACTTGAATTTTATTTTCCTGAGTACGGCGGCGAATTTCTAGAAGCTGTTGGATAGGTTTGGCGCTCAGAATCTTGCCAACGCCAGCGCATTGTTTCTGTGACGATCATGTTTATGTAGGGGGGACTGGAGAAGTCGGATCAGACTGGTGAGCGTTCTTCGCCCATCACGAAGTCAATTTGTTGCTGAGCTCGATTTTGTACTTCTGGGTATTTAATCATGGCATGGAGGAAAGCCAATATCATAGAAGACGACGTGTCTGAACCACCATCCATCAAAACGCGACACAGGAATTTCAGCTGATTGCGGTTGAGATTTAGCTTGTCTTGCTGATCGAGGACGCCATCGAAGAAGGAATTGGCATTGTTAATTATAAGTCGGCGCTGCATGACGTGAGAACCCAACTTGCCATAGCGAGCGTCCATTGATTTACTAACTTCGCGGGAACGAGTAACCTAACTGCTAAAAAGGCGCTCGGGAATGTATTTGAAAACCGGCTGAATGTCTACTGGCGGTGTTGCTCCAGTTTCCATAACTTTAGACCAATTTTCTATCAATTTATACAGCATAATTAGGTGAGGGGTTTGCGCTGTGGGGCTGCGAATGTTGAAGACTAGATAAGATAGTTACCTGTAGATCCAGCAGAAATGCGTATTAACGCGGAGCTGACGTTGACTCATAATGATACTGTTACTGAAAAGTTTAGGATGCAGCATCATTCCGTTAGGCGAAAGGCAAAAGTCGCGCATCATCTGCGTTGCCTCTACATTCACCAGCGTAAGATCCTCTCTCTCAACGCGGCCTTCATTGAATTGTTGATATATAAGCTTACAGAATTTTCTCCACTTATCGCCATATTCCATCACCAAAAGGTGGTCGCCACGGGTCATGAGGTTATGCGAGACGCAAGATCGTGGCCTGTTACTATAGATGGAGCTCTTCTCATCAATTAGTTCCTTTACAAGACTCCTATCTGTAATAGCCACCGCATTAGATAGCTCTAATTTAAGGAAGAAGATACCGCCATATTGTTTTGCTAATTTTACGAATCTTTAGGGTGAGTTAATGCTAGTCCGGGAAACCTATCCCTACTATCTTACTTATAGTGAGTTATACTTCTGGATAGCTGATGCAGGTTGCTAATCAGAAGTAGTGTTGGGGGCCTTAGCGGGGAACCATTACTATTCTACATAACGTATTATCACCAATATAGCTTACCTAGTAGATAAACTTTGCCTCTTTACCCTAGGATAATAAGAAATTGATGGAGGCATAGCCCTGCCCCACTATTAGCTTGCCACCATCAGATATTATCATGTTATCCCATCTACTACATATATTAGCAGCGACTCCTATAGCTTCTAGCACCTTAGGCGAGGCATTCATCTTGCAGCTTAGCATCTACAATAGAAATTAAAGGACCCCAGCTGCAGATACAACAAGAGACTCGAAAAGTATAATGGAGATCACAACAAGCAAGTTTAATAATCTTTATAGAGACGTGAGTTCTGCAAAACCGAGCGCGATTGGCTTGAAAGCCGTTAGGCTCCGACCGTAAAGGCTTATAAAGCTATTTAGAACGAGACCGATTTACTTAAAGCCTTTCAAATAAATTCGTAAGAGTAAAGATAATCTTCGCGAAAACATTACAGCCCCGAATCCAATAGCGAGTATCTTAAACAGAAAGATATGTGCTTAATATTCTTAGTAGTAACCTAACTATTATTATAGAGTTCATCCCTAGTTCTGAAAGCGCTATATATAAATCTATAGTATATTTTAATAATAAAAGCGTTAAAGCTATATACTACGTAACCCTTTTAACTAAGAAGCCTTGTAATTCAGGACCGCTGGTAGGCTATATTTAAGTAACTCCTATAATTAGTAGGCTTATTGTGGTACGATTACCTACAAGGATATCGTTAAGGTTAAGGTAGGGTGGAAGATTATTAAATTCAAGTAGCAGAGTCCTTGAAACGACCGCGTGATTAGTATTATATTTAAGAATCTATTCCTAAGCTATAAAAGCATTGTTCCTCGTAATGTTAGTGATGTTACGGGTGTGTAGCTCGGCTTCAATATATTTGATGCTGACCGCTATTCCAAGGCCACGCCAGCTAGTCCAGAGCATACTGACGGTGTTGTCACCCTAGTTCCTTCCGTACGTAGCGAAAGTATCTAGAAAAGCGTTGCCGCTCGTGTAGGATACTTGCCCTAAAAAATGCGGAGTTGGCCGCAGGCAGAAAATAGGGCCAAGAAGTCGAGCGTCCTTTAAGGGAAAGCTTTGTGGAGTGCCAATGTCCCTAAGATCTTGGGTGCAATGACGAAATCGAGAGCTCCTAGAGTGGTTTTGGTTATCATTTGGTTGGCGAGGGTTCCTGCCGCATAGACCACGCCGAGGACATGTAGGAGGGAAAGATTGTCTAGCATAATGAGGAGTTGGGTCGAGGCGTCAGATACAGTCATATCGACAGACACTGGATAGACCGAAACCCCAATTGCTTAAGAGCAAGGATGCGCTGAATCTCTAGTTGGTCTTTAAGAGCTTCCCACTAGCATCGTTGGGGCAAAATGCGTTGTGACACAAGAACAATTCTCTTCGCACCCTTTTCTGCGGGGCAATCGGCGACATCCAGTCCCAGAGCGCCCAGTCAACCGATAATCACGTAAGTGCCATAAGGCTGAAGACGAAAAGGTATCTGGCTTGTGACCGGATCCGCGGTGAATGCTTGCAATCGCGCATTCCTTACTACAGTATCATCAATCCTAATCGCGTCGACATCTTGAACGTGTTTAATTGCTTGCATGGGAAATTGATCATCCTCAACATCGATAAACCCACTAAAGATTTCTGACTCTTCTGATCTAATGATGTGTGCAAGGCTAGTGTGAGCGGCTTGAAAAAGTGTGTGAGCATTTGTGCCCTTTGAGACACCTTGGGTAATACAGAAAGCTTTTCGTCGAGAAGAAGTCTTGCTGAGGACTTTGATGGTCGTCAGAAGTCTGTCGTCAGAAGTCTGTCGTAAGACCTGGTAGAAAATTCGTAGATCTCATTCTCTGTTCTCGCACCGTTAGGGATGAACACGATGACTGGATCTTCGCTAGTGCTTAAAACATCCTCAGGCTCAGATATGATTGTATAGGGCACCCTAGGAGTTTCGAGTCGAGCCTGATAATTTATTAGAAATGGCGAGTTTCTGTTGGAGATACAAACGACCTCCTAGAAGCAAAGTGGCGTCTTGACAAGCCTAGGAGGAGGCTATACCATCTTCTAGACCAGATCTTGAGAGTGAGCACGGTTTATAGTATCTAGACCCGTTAGTTATATAGCGATTTACATGCGCAAGAGTAGATATTTAAGAAATATTATTAAGCTAACTAAGGTAGCTGTATTTAGGATAAATATCTAAGAACTTCTACTCTAGTATTTTAAATAACTCGGGATCTGCATAGACTTTAGCTAGTATCTTATATTTATTATAAAAATATTTAAGAACTTTCTAAGGAGATCCTATTTCTAAGATTTTAACTTTAATAAGATTATTAATAGAAAATAAGTTATTTAAGTAAGTAGTAACTTTATTTTTAATAGTAATAATATTAATCTTCTTATTCTTTATAAGATTATAGGTAGAGAGTTTAACTTATATTATAATATTTTAAAGCTATAAAGTTTCTTAGATAATACTTACTTCTATTTCTATTAATCTAGATAAAATTCTAACTTTATTCTTATTAAGTATAATCTATACTTTCTATAGTTATTTAATAACTATAAGAGACTAACTAGAAGTAGTAAATAGAAAAGTTTTTAGTAGAATAGTAGCTAGTATAATCTCTATATTATAAAGAGGATATTTACTAGAAAATAATTTAATATTAGAGTTAAGATATATTTACTAGAGAATACTATTAGTTTTATATACTATAGCGCGATTACCTAATAGGATATAAATATAGATATTATAAGTAATATTTCTACTTATACTTATTTCTAGAATATTATATAATTACTTACTAAGTAGAAATATCTTAAAATTAATAAAATTTTAATATAATATAACTTACTAAGTAATAGAAGTAAAGTTCTTTAAGTATCTTTAATACAGAGTAATATAGGAATAATAGTACTATCTAAGATATTTATATCTAATAATATCTTACTAATAGAGTATAATATAATAAAATAACTAATTACTTTAAAAAAAATCTTAAATCTATCTTATATAGCTATACTAATAGTAAAGATAAAATATATTAAGTTAATTATATTATTAGTCTAGTAATTAATATCCTTAAGCTTTAAGATTTATAAATCTAATACTAAGGTTAAGTATAGTTATATTATTAATTTCTTAGAATAAAGAATATCTTTAAAAGTTCTTATAATAGCTTAATAAGTACTAATAGTATAGAGCCACGAAATACTATATCTAACTAAATAGTAAGAATTAAAACACCCTTCTACGTCTACTTAGCTGAGAGCTTCTTAATTACTTAGTATATACTAGAGATTATATAAGAGCTAGATAAAGAATTAATCATAATAGTAATATCTATAAGGTCGTATATCTCTTACGTAGCTATACTATAGAAAATATTAATAAGTATTATTATATCTATACTAGTAACGCTATAATATAAATAGACTTTAATAGTATAGATTATAATATCTTTAATTAATATTAATACCCTAGTAACTATAAATACTATAATTTTATAGTATAAATAACTAATAATTATCTTAAATTATAGAGCTCTTATTTTAAGTATTACTATAAGACTAACTTATATAATATAGATTAGAATTTAAATCTTATTCTTTAACTTAAAATTACTAGCTCTTAGCGTAGTAATAGTAAAAAAACTATTTTATATATAGACTTAGTTTAGTTAATTAAATTAAAATTATCTTTATAGATTAGATAATTATTAATACTTTCTTAATATACTTAATAACTAAGTTTAGTAAAAATTAGTAGTAATACTTACTACTTATTATTAATAACCTAGATCTAGATAGTTATCTTTAAGTATATCTTTTACTCTTAATTATATCTCTCTATTATAGTAATATTTAATTTAGTTATTAGATAAAAAGTTATATCTTTTATAGACTAGTCGTTATAATTTAGCTTTAAAATTAGATTATTTATATAATTAATCTCTTATAACTATACTAAGAGCTAATTATAAATTATCTAGTATATTTCTATATAACTAGTTTAGGAATAACGCTTACTAAGTAAAAATATATAAGTATATATATAAGATTTCTTAATATAGTAGTAATAGTAATAGATTTAAGTTAGTAATAATAGTTCTAGCCTAAATAATTCTCTTATATTTTTATACTATATAGTATATTCTTATTCTTAATAAGCGAGATTTTTAATATTATATATAGTATTATATTCTAATATATATTAGTAAGAGTATTAAGTAGATTAAATAAAGTTAAGAAAGTAAAATAATTAATAGCCTTTAAATACTAGAAAGAAGAGAAGATAATATTATAATTTAAATATTAGTATTATCTTTAAATAAAGATCTCGACTTTTATAATAGTAGATATAGTATTATAATATTTTACTATATTTAATTTCTTTAATAAGAGAAGGATTAGTAGTTATTATAAATTATTTACTACTATAAATAATATATTTATATTATTTTCTATTATTCTCTCTTAAAAATTCTTCTAGAGTAAGTTCTCTATATAGAGATATAAATTCTATAGAGAGTAATAAATATAATAATAATACTTATAATAATAATAATCTATATAATAAAGTCTTAGTACTAGGATATAAGTTTATTATTATTACTCTATATAGAAAAATAGCTACTATAATATAGACTTTTTAATTTTAGTTAATAAATATAGATTTTCTACTCTTATAGTAGTTTATAATAAAACGTCTAGTTACTAAGAGGCTTTAGACTTATAGAAAGAGTAAGTTTAAGTAATATATCTAAGTTCTTAATTTAATATTTAGTATTAAAACTCTTTATACTTTAGTAAGAAAGTTATCTAGATAATATATCTAGATCTACTATCTTTTATAAGGTAGATAATTTAAATAATACTCTTATAACTATAACTAATTCTTTTAATACTACTTATTAAAGAAAGATAATTAGTTAAAATCTAAGCTAGTTAAAGATTTTAATTTAATATTAACTAGAAGAACTTACTTATTAACTATATAAACTCCTTAATTATATAGCTCTCTAGATATACTTTAAAGACGAGTTATCTAGATAGTTTAATTAGTCTTTAGAACTAGATTTCTTAACTCTAAATCTTATATTTTAAAAGATTATCTTTAGAGATCTTTAGATATTAGCTCTTTAAAGCTATATAGTTAAGAAGTATATATAGTAAATAGATAAGTTCTTCTAACTAATAGTTTTATGATTAATTCTTATTAATAAAAGTGTTGAAATAAGCCTTTGAAATCTCGATATTATCTCTTAAACTAAATAGTCTAGGGTACTAGACGATCAATCAACCCACAAGTCAACAAGATATCAAGAAGAGCAGCGACTTAGGGAACAGGAGAAGTCAATAACAAGCTACCAATCCCACGCAGGTAATGTATCAGCTTTAGAGTTAGACATCGCCATTGTAGAGCCCGGTACGACAGAGACAGAAATATAATTTGGACCAAAGTTGGACATTGAATTTAACCAGAAGCATAGGATCGCGGAGAGGTCCATTGTACTCAGATCAAATCGATGGGAGACTTACCCGTACCTGCGACAAGCGCTTCTTTCACGGGAGAACAGGTAGTGTACGACCTAGATATAGGGCTACGGTATCAATCTTAAGGTCTACCAACGGAGGTCTCCCTACCTATACTGCTTCCTACGATTTCCGAGCGGTAAGGTGGTGCTAGTGCTTCGATGCCTAAAGAATATTTAATCTTTAAGACTAATTATTCATAGCTCATACACGCGCAGAAGCCAGAGATGTAGAATAGAAAAAATTAATGAGCAGGAATAGGCGGTGAACCCCACTAACAATACTATATTGCCCCTAATTTCCTATCGGCTAGCGGGAAGCCAATGAGCGCTGGTGATATACTTATAGATTATTAACACCAATTGGAGAGCCTATGTCACTACGGCTGTACCGCTAAAATTAAGCCACATGATGCCGAGGCGTGCGCTGACTCTTGGCGTGAATCATTAAGATCGCTGTTGTGAATTCCTACACCTGAACTCGTATTATTTTAAATCCATAACACTTCTATCAAGGGAACTTGTGAGTCTATACGAAGCCTAGCCAAAAAAAGCCTAATAGAACTTACCTAACTTTGAGCAACCCGAACAGCATCCATTACAAAATGGACGAGCAGAAAGAGCTTCTCATCAATGACAATCCCTCACTTCAGAGCTATTACGCAAACCTGGAGACTCGACTCGGTTTTCGACTTATTCTAGGCGGCGCAAAGCACTTTGGATACTATCAGCCCAACTCAACATGGCCTTTCCCCCTCACTGCCGCGCTTCGACGAATGGAGGACTACCTATTCAACTCTATGAAGCTTCAACCAGGTGCAAGGGTTCTTAAAGCTGGGTGTGGTGTTGGTCTTAATGCTGTGCACTTTGCTAGCAAGGGAGTCGAAGTCTATGAGATCGATGTCGTGAAAAACCATGTCCGGTGGGCCCAGCAACGCGTCAACGACCGAGGATTCTCCCAGTCAGTTACGGTTCGCTTGATGGATTACCACCACCTTGAATTGCCTGACAGATCTTTCGATGGCGTCTACACCATAGAGGCTTTTTGCCACGCCACAGACCCTGAAAAAGCACTGGCAGAATTTTTCCGCGTCCTTAGGCCTGGTGGTTCAATCTCTCTATTCGAATATCATCGCCTCAAGCCTGACACTACTACTGAAGAGGTGCCAAGCGACTGCAAGAAGTCGCTGGAAGAATTAACCCGCAACATGTCAGCGCCAGCGTGGGAAATGTTTCAAGATGGCGTCTTGCAGTCCATGCTGGAAAGACAAGGTTTCCAAGACATTATAGCGGAGGACTTGTCAGAAAACATCAAGCCTATGCTAATACTCTTCTACATTCTGGCGTACATACCTTTTCTTATAATCAGATTTTTAGGACTTGAAGCTTGGTTTTTAAACACGCAGGCAGGTTTCTGGGGCCTTCAACTCCAGCAATTGAGTCTCTTTAAATATATCGCGGTGACAGCCAAGAAACCTTCAGAAGCCTCGGATGATAGTGGGATTCATGGAAGGAAGATTGGGTAGAGGGTGGGTGAGAGTTTATTAAGGCTAGATAGGAGGAGAAATATTTAGCATACTTGCTATGCATCTAGCTAGGTGAATGACGGGGTACTTCTACTCTAAACTCTATGAATTGACCAACAGTTTCTTTGAATAACCCCAGCTCCGACCACTATACGTGGCTAACGCTCGTTGCTAATGAAAAGTTGCGGCGAGAATGGCACCATGTAGTGCCACAGCCTGCGTGTCAACATCAGTAGCTCTACAGGTTTGCACTGGACTTCACATAGCCTATTGCAATATGATTCAGCATTCTGAAGCGACCACTAAGGCCAGAGAGCTTATAAAGAGCACTTCCCACGGCTGTTTTGTTCCGCAATTTCAACCCCCAGAAAGCGAGACTCCTAATGCAGTACTGGTAATTTGCCAGCTTGGTGGCCTTTGCTAATTTTGCCTTGAATGTGCGCTTCTTCATATCTAGAAAGCACGGGGCCAGCTGCCTAAACATCTGGAGAATTTCTTCTTATGACTGGCTCAAAGATGTGTGACTGCTTAACGACTGTTCTGGCCTTGTACTAGAGTGTGTACTCTTTCCTGCATCCTACGCTTTAATGTGGAAGCCAGATGTAGTATGCCTCTGGTCTAATCCAGAAATCCTTCGAATACGATGATTTTCTCAGTAATTGGCGTCCTAATGCATGTATTACTTCGGCCCGATAGTGCATTGCGCTGCATTGGGCCGGGAATGGAAGTTGGTATTTTCGAGGTTGTGCTTGCAAGCATTCCTTCGACGAACGCGCGGCGACTCAATCTTGCACGGTGGAGAAAAGTAAGTTCATCGCCCTCTCCAAAGGTTTTAACAGAAGAATAACCTACACAATGGATCCAGAAGAGAGGAAAGAATTGACCTTGTTCTTGAGCTCTATTTAGGTTTGAAGTGCGGTGCTAGAGTTGATCGTACCCTCTCCTTCATTTCCTGTGTGCTATTGAGTACATGCAGGCTACTTGAAGATTAAGTATATGTAGGTTAATTAAACGAGGGAAAGGTTCATACGACCTTCCTTTTCACTTATACCCATTGTGGGGCCACTTCACTATGTCGCCCCTCCCTGACCTTCCATTTCGACAGTATTGACATTGTTCGGTGGGTCATTTCCATCCTATCTGTCCTAATCATTATCTCCACCATCCCAGGATGGGGCAGATCCCTCACCGTTGCCACCCTCGCCAGTGCCTTGTTTCATGCTGGCATCCGCCGAAATTGGGCCCATCTCTCCTTACTCGCCATTGTCCGGTGGGAGATCGTGGTTATGTATGACCAGATTCAGATCCGGCAGGGGTTCATTATATGCCGCGTGACCGTGGGGACCGATTAGGTATCTGACCTTCTCGTACATGGCTCGCTTGCGCTTATGCTCACTATTTTGGATCCTGATATAATTGGTGATGATGGCTAAGGTGTCGCCCGCTCAAGACAACCCGCTGAGAAGACGGGGACCCTCGAATATAAAGCCCAGCTTTTAGGATCCCACCATGCACAGAGTGACCACCGGTTTCTCCTCGCCTTGCTACGCGTTAATGGTACTCGCGTCCACATCCCACAGCCTAGGAGTCAGTGCCAGAGCGCGTTTGGTGAGGCTGATCTGTGCGAGATAGCCGGCGAGGACGATGATGTCTTTGGCCGCGATACCGTGCTCGATGTAAACCTCCAGGCTGGGTATATCCAGAAGACCGGCCACATTACTCTTCTTCGGCATGTAGGCGGTGGATGAGGTATCTTAACCTTAGAAGGGGGTTGGAACAGTTCTGAAGAGGTAGGTAAGGTGTTGAAATTGTGACAGCGAAGTGGGTAAGGTGAACCTTGTCTCTAGACTTGTCAGCGAAAATTCTTCCTCTATGGGTGATAGTGGGCATACAAATGTGTTGTGTTTCTCTTGACACGTCACGACATCCAAGTTGGAGTCAGGTGAAAAAGGTATGAGCTGAACCTGTAGAGTTTGTCACTGAAGTCGTACGGTAGAGGTGAGCTGTAAACCGACAATACAGATGATTCCTTGGTTTGGTCTCAGGAATCGGTATGGAATCAAGACGTAGAAGAGGATATATGGGAGGTAGAAGTACTAGAGGTTAGTGGTGGATGGGTATTGTTGCAGAAGAAATGTGGGTGGTTGAAAGATGAAGTAATTGAATCAGTGAGACTGTCGGTGCTAGCTTTGGCCGAGAGTGAAGGGATCAAAACAATGTTCCTATCAACGCGATGTCTCGTATGAGATCAACACCACCTGCACTAAGTAAGGATCGCTCTCAGAGGATCTGTAAAGTATCAATCGTTGTGGCAAGCTCGCACCGGGTTAGAATGGGCAATTAATGGCTCTATAATATCAACTTTGTCATGTTGGGATGTTGGAGACTTAATAGGCGCCCGGTGCAGAAGTAAAGATGGAACAGCGAAACGTACCATTAAGACCACCGCAATGTTTGTTTTCTTAGCTCCTCACGTCCTACTGCTCCCCCACCAAACTATCAGAGTCAGCCCAAGCAGGCTGGGCCTTTATATGATGAGGCGGTTGGGCCTAGTTATAGAGATTCAGTCCGACGGCTTTGCCCGCAGCCCAGGTGGACTATAAGAATGTGTATATTAGGCAATCAGCATTGGTGAACTATTTGTTTATCAAGGTTCTCTGTCAACCTTTTTTCGTCAGCCTTCTGGCATCTGCTACCGTTTGGCGCGGGTAGATTCAATCATGTATGGTTCTATCCTACATGATTCTAACCTCCTCGCGCTGTTCATGCCCAGCAACGATCGCCTCTGGCAACAGAACCCTCCGTGACGGTTTTGATTTCGAATCCTCTGAGCTCTTATACTGGCAGCTGACTGTTAGATAATGTTGGACAATCAGTATGCCGTTTGCCTATGATGATTGCCCTGATTGCCTTATTCCATTATCTAGCGTCTTCCATCACCATTATGTATACAAGCAGCCCATTTCCCATAGATCCTAGATCCTCTAGGCAGGTACTGCAGTTACATCTTACCTACGACAGATATCTATATTCCCTCAGACATCCAGCACTCGCCGCTGGACATCCTAACCCACTTCAACTATTCGTTTAACCTTGAACAAAGTACATTCTCCCTCTCGGCCTCTGGCGGTGTTGCTATCATTAGCTGACGGTCTGAGCAGAATGTGCACACGTATGATAAATGTTGTGAGATGGGTCAATTATACTACACAGCCAAAACACGAGATAACTGAATCATACATCGTCTGGTGTGCCAATCCTACAGCTCCTAGACATACAACTACGGTTTCGTACACCGGAGTTTCCACTAGGTGGGAAGGGATCTGCCTAAGATGTTGAAAAGGTTAGATTTAAGAAAGGCTACTAGGAGACGTTGCGCCGGTGCGAACTTAAAAAGTAATAGTAAGAAAAAGGCAAGACGGGGCTTGATACTAAATATCGACAGCTTGGTTACAATGTTTAGCAAGTTGAACTGGCTTGTAGGCAATTGGCCTTGGAGCTGGAGCCGAAAAGGTCTAGATTCAGGAATCTTTCGAGATCCACAACGCCAGTCGGTTCAACACCGAATGTCAAGTCTCTGAGAGCTGGCAGACTATAAGTAATCTTAGTGAGTTATCCACACTCTGCGCCTTCACCTCGATGGTTCCAAGCTCTCGATCCGCATATGCTTTCCTCAGTTCCCGAAATCCATAGTTCCTCTCCCTATGCGTATGCCATTTCCTAAGCGCATTGCTTCCTCCTTTACAGCTTTTCCACCGGACATATATCGTCAGATCCCAGATCCTGCAGGACCGCTTCGGCTGAATTATATTCCCCAGCCCAACACTTATGAGTAACGCCGTTCATCAGGAGAGAATCCATCTCAGGGAACTGGTGGGACGAAAATCTCCCCTTGATCTGCTCTTCGTCATTGCTAGGATGCAGGTCCGGAAACGGTTCGTGGCCCTGCATAATATAGTAGAAAGCTAAGCCGAGAGCGAAGATGTCGATCTTCTGGTCGGAGTAATTAGGATCGGCTTGAGGTATAAATGACTTGATGTTCTCTTGAGCGAGACTATCTTTATCAACGCTCCCATCCGCCTAGAGAAGAAGTCCCTGGAAGTCGTAAAGTTTAACCGTTAGATTATCATCTAGGAGAAGATTGTTGATATTAATATTACAGTAGATAACACCTGCCCTGTGAGTTATAGTGATAGCTTTGGTAGCTTAACGTGCCTATACCACTTTCTATTATAATGTTGGTGTATGGTCTTTAAGAAACTGGGCTATAGATCCGCGCTGTGTATATTTAAGTAGGAGACTGTCTTCTCTTTAGCCCTTGTAACTAATAATATATTTATAAGGTCCTATCTTTGTAAGAATTTGAGCTTTAAGGTCTAGAGCCGCAAGTGCCTCTTTATTACTAAGGGTCTTTAGGTACTTAAGAACAGTCGCCTCGTCTACTATACCTATAAAGCTATTGCTACCTAACCCTAGGAAGTCAATGACCCGCTCTGGCTTATAGAAGACTCTGTAGGCTACCGTAGCCATTTCAGTGTATGTCTGTTGTTGTGTTACGCGCTGGGCAAGGTTCCTGTCAGTAAACGCCAGATTGAGGCAATATATAATGGGACTCTTTCACCTCCGCCTTAACAGGAAGAGATGAGCTTACATATTTTCAAGGCGTGACTCAGAGTGCGTTGGTGAGTCAGATTCAGAAGAGTCACCGGTAGACCCAGACATGAGGTTTTTGCAGGAGGAGATGGTGAAAGTGAGGGAGGAGAAGAGTGTTGGGCGAGGAGATGATATATCCTTGTAGAAACAGACGTCTGCAGAAATTAGCCAAGCTAGTGGAAAGATGTTGCAGGATCAGGGGTGATACAGCGTGTTATAGCTTTAGCACCAGGTGTTAAGCCATCATATATGTTAGGGCGTTTTCCATCTTTCAAAACAGAGCTAGAAGATCTTCTAGGAAAGCAACCTAACGATTTAAGTAGGTTAAGAGATAACCGCCAAGCCCGCCAAGCCCGCCAAGCCTACCTAATGCTCGGCCAAGCCTCGTGCATTAAATACTTCGTTCCCGCTGTCCTCTCGGTCCCCAAATTTAGGGGCCTAAAGAGACTCTAAAGCTTGGACGCTCCGGAGACCATCCTAGGGGGACCTTCCGGGCATCTTTAGGGGCGGGTGTAGCAGCTCTAGGTTGAGCCCCATAGGGCTTATACGGTTGATGGGTTTATGCGGTTAAGGGGTGAGTTCTTCTAAGGGACTATTCTTTTTGGTTCTTCATCCCCAGAGCTCCACCGCCCCCCAATATCAATCAACTTTCTCGCAATGCACATATCCAACCTCATCCTAGCTATTCGAAACGTCAACAAAGGCGAAGACACACGCCCTTTATGTTGTAATTCCAACATGTGCAGAAGACTGACCTCTGATAATAGGTACGAAGCCTGCTACTGGCGGTTGAAGCCATTTACACCAAAAACCCCAGTGCCATTATCAAGGTCATGAAAGTGGACATGAACGATTACGCAAGCGTCTAAGCTATCGACGCAAACGTGAAGATAGAATGTTACGACTCAAACATCCTGATGCTCAACGCAGGTGTAGTAGCTATTAATTTCAATTTTAATCCTAGCGGTCATAAAGTGATTAAGCAAACTAACTACCTCTTGAACATCGTGCTACTAGTATTATTGCTGCCTATGCTGGAAGTGACGGCTGATAAGACCAAGTGTCTATCGCGCGTCACTTGGCTTCGTAGCAGGCGACACCATGGCCCAGGGCGCCAATTGCGCACACGGTTCCAAGGCCAGGCCCCTAAAGCCGCCCCTATAAGTCACGTGGTTTGGACCTATTCCAAGCCTAAAGTTTTGATGTTCGGGGTCGACAGGAATGCTAGGTAGGCGTGCCCTAGGGGCACCCCCAACGCTACCAAATTTTAATGCTTAGAACCGCGCAATTCGGCCGATTTCTATGGTGGGTTGTTTGTCGCAATGCTAGGGCAGCCCTCCAGGCCCTAGCCGGCCCTTACACCACCCCACGCGTGACACTGTAGAGCTCAAAGGCCCAGAAAAGCTTCGCGGGCTATGACAGCTTGGTCGCATCCTCTTTGCTTATATCAAAATTGATCCTACGGAATTTCTTTTCTGGTATATGTGAGTAGGTTATTTGCTTTAATTCCGCCGCGCGCGACAGTACGCAAGGCGGCCGCAATTAGAGCGAGAGACAAGAAAACGGCGAAGAAGGCGGTAGCTGTCTTGGAGTTGTATCGAGCCATAGTGAAGGCAGTATATTTCTCGAGGGTCTACGTCACATTGCGGCAACACTTTGCCAGACAGTATTGATAGATTTCCAACACAAAGCCAGGGATCTGGAACTCTTTGCACCCTTTACCAGTAATAGGGAGCATCATGTAGCAGGTTCTTCGACAAGAACTGCATGTATGCACAGGTATAAGGGTGGTTAGCATTTCGGGTAATATTAATGGAGATCGAGAAAGTATGCTGTGAGAGTGAGTAAAGGAAAGTACCCGACCTGTTTACTTGGTAGTCAGCTCGCTTCGAAGGCGGTCTATACTACTAAGAGTAAGTAGATAAGTCCGAAAGAACGTGAGAAAGGTGAGAAGTCGCGACTTGATGCAACTACCCCTATACTATTGGAAAAACCTACCTAAAAGAAAGGTAGATTACCGTGGGATTGTCGGCGTATCGGCTGACTCGGGTCAAATAAGATTTAGCGCCTTATGTAATTTATGTAATATAACCTGCTGACCTATTGGTCATTTTCTCCATTGCATTACTTATTGCTTCGCTTCTACTTACAACGCATGTTTGTTACGGGCGGGAAAAAGAAAGAGCTCATATTTTAACTAAGTTCCACGTCTGTTCTCTGATACCTTAAACCTGGGGATACTTCTGATGCTGTATTACTTAGGTTGTTAGAAGAGGAGAAGGCCCCGTAATAATATCTCATCTGGATACCAAGCTCTGAGCCGCTCGCAGAATATAGTGCCTTGACATCTGGATTATGCAGAAGACTTTGCCGACTGCTGTCATGCTTGCATCGCATTTCCCGGAGAAAGTCACGATTGGGTCATGATTTGCGATCAGAACGATTATCTCTGGCTGGGACGAGCGCGTCGCGCGTCGCGCGGCAAAGCAAAAACACTCATAACTGACATGCCTTGCAACGATTACCTCGGCTTCTCTAGGTGCAGGATAACTGTCGCTTTTTACGTTCTTGTGCAGCATCCTGCTTTAGCCGATACGCGAACTCAGACGATCTGTCGGACAGGTATCGCTCCACGATGGCTTCACCCACTACACCGTCATTCTTTTGGACAAGCGGTCCAATGAGGTTCTTCCTCATACTCTACCTATTAACGCGTCCTCGTGGTGACCATTCACAGTCACACTGGCATTAAAAATCTTTTGCCGGCCTGGTAGCCGGATCCTTCGAGCTGGGCCAGTCTCACATGTATACAAAGCTCTTTTAACAACATGGCGGCTGGGTTCTTCCAGCCGAGAGTCGTTTCCGCACTTGGAACTGCAATAGCGTCGTAGCAACATCATGTTGGGCTGATTACGCGATTACCAGTGATATGATGGCGATCCTTCGTGAAATATAATTAAGTACTATAAGGTTGCAATACAAGTACTTTCATCTTTGTTACCCGATACCTGCTAGGACGATCTTATTTCGCACTCCATCGACCCAACAATCTCTAATCAAAGTGAGAAGTAATAGGCTTGAGAAAACTCCACCTGTGCACCAAGCAAAAACCCCGCAATCAAGCTCCTACGCGTCAAAATTCTGACATCACGCTTGATTGGAAGAATGTCAGTTGTCCACGACGACAACCAATCGCTGCGATTAGCATGTGATCGGTGTCGCACTCAAAAGCTCAAATGTGCTCAGAAGGAACATCATACGACTTCATGCGAGAGGTGTATCCGGGCAAAAGTCAAATGTAAATTCAGCCCAAGAGCTCGCGCCGCGAGACCTCTCAAACACCTAAAAAGAGGATCTCCCGAAGTTGATAGAGGAGCTCGTGAACAAGAAATAACAGTGGATGATATAGCTACGGCTAGCCTCACGTCTTTGCACTCTGTTGCAGAACACTCTGTCTCGATATGCTATTGCAGCAGCGACTGGGCCCAGTGTATGTGCTCCGGTCGCTCCAACATCGATACCGAGGAACTTGATGGTCTATTTTTCGATGGAAACCCTTTGGTGCCATATAAGAACGCATGCAGCACAGAACCATCACTATTCCCGGATTTGCCTGTTTCCCATAGCACGTATATGTCATCCGACTATGACACACAATACATACTGGAATTACCTACGTCAGAATTGCCACAGGAAAAAAGCGCTCTCGATCTTTCATTGACACCATCAGCTATCCATTGCGAAGTTTCAGATGCAGTACTGGTCTCGGCTATTTCCGGCAGTCAAAATGACGGCGACGATTCTATACATAAACTCTCAGCCCTTGCGGTTGATGCTCACCATCAATTGAGAGTGCTCAACAACGGCCCTTGGACGACGGAACGGGATTTGCAGAAAGACGACCAAATGAAAACCTATCCCATCGGTGACATCCTTTTTCTATCTCAGCGATTTATCAACCAATTGAAGCACATTTCTCTAAACGCAAGCGGTGTTGACGTCGAAACTCCTACCGCTCTCGTCATACTGAACTGTTGCGTGTCTCTCCTGAGGGTCTACTGTGTAGTATTCTCCGATCTGCACAAATATTTATTTGTAGTGTCGACTCTCAAGACAGAAGCTTCTATGTCTGAGGTATCTCCAGGACTTCAGTTAGGTGGACTATAGCCAAGGAACATGGAATGCAAAAGGACTCATACAGCAGTACATATGCTTCTGGACAAGCTTGGCAGTATTGAGGAAATACTCGGATTTCCCAGCGATTTGCGATGTGTACACTCCGACGCCGACTCAGACACTGAGTATGGGATTTTAACGACAAAGTTTGATAATCCCGGTTTGAGAAGCAATGATGAAGCATCAAAGGGGGGTGAAGTACTCGATAGCGACAGTAGCGGCAGCGGCCGAACCAGTGACAAACCTATGTCAGCAGGAGGGTTAGTGGATGTTATTTTAATAGAAGCTGTGCTGGGGAAGGAGGCTCTTAATGGCCCGGGCAGCGGGGTCGGTTTGATTTTGCTTCGCAAAAACATCGGAGAAATCCGTGGGATGCTCAGGAAGACTATGGCACTCTAGGTATCGGAGAATGACAGCTGGATTCTGTTTGGTTGGACACTTCGGTCTTGTGTAGTAATCAATAGGTTCAATGGAGGTTCGGCCATACCATTCGGTGATATTCGGACCTTGGCACCCCACTTTCCCTCTCAAGAAGCGTACGGCTAGATGTAATAGCGGAGTGAGCCCCTCGATCCGCAAAGAATCTATAGCACTCCCACTATGATATCACTGCCTCCCACACAGACTACTGTTACAGCAAGGCAAGACGGCTCACTAGCTACCTCTGACTATGAATTTATGCCAAGTTTGGAACCTGATATGATCATTGTTAAGAATGCGGCTGTTTCCATAAATCCTGTGGACACAAAATTACAAGGGTCTTACTCTACTCCAGGAGCCATTCCCGGCTGCGATTTTGCTGGCACCGTCGTCAGCATAGGCCCTGCGGTCAGTCGCAACTTACAGGTTGGTGATCGCGTATGCGGCACCGTAATGGGCATGAACCCCCGGAAACCCGCGGTGGGAGCGTTCGCTACCTATGTCGGTGCACCAGGGGATCTCACCCTATCCATCCCTAGCAAAGTAACATTCGAATCGGCAGCAGCACTTGGCACGGTATTTGCAACAGCCGGTCTAGCCTTATTCAAAAGCCTGGGGCTGCGAGCCACCCCAATTCACCCAGCGAAGAAGCCATTCCCCGTGCTCATTTACGGTGGCAGCACAGCGACCGGCACAGCCGCTATCCAGCTACTCAAACTTTCTTACTTGGAACCAATAGTCACTTGTTCGCCGCACAACTTCAATCTCGTCAAGTCATATGGAGCCGTTGAAGCCTTTGACTTTCGCTCGCCAACCTGCGCTGCAGATATCCGAAACTTTACGAAGAATTCGCTTTATTATGCACTTGACTGCATTGTTAGGGTCGAGGCGTGAATTTTCGACAATTTATAAATTAATCCAGTCCATTTATAAATGGACTAGTCTATTCATAAATGGACTGGACCATTCGCAAATATGCAGTCCATTTACAAATAGACGGTCTATTCATAAATGGACTAAAATGGTGCCTTGACTGCATAAAAAATCTCTTACAAAATAAGGGGGTCCGCCTATCACCATCACCTATTATTGTCGTTTATTACTGTTGCCTACTAATCCGCACTGTGGCCTGTTGGGAATAGCGATAGGCAATGATATTGATGGGTGGTGGTGGTAGGTAGTAGTGGTAATAAGCGGCGACGATAGGCGACAGTGAGGTAGATGACTATTTTGTGGATAACTAACCACAGGTCTTATCTAATTACATCACTCAAAGTCCTGGCATTTATATATGGACTAGTTGATTCATAAATGGACTGGTCTATATATAAAGTCAGTCCAGATGCCATTTTGCCCAGTTGATTTATAAATGGACTAAATTCACGCCTCGACCCTAACAGCATTACGGGACAGGAATCTATTCAGCTGTGCTATGCGGCCATTGGCCGTGCTGGCGGCAAGTATACTTCCCTGGATCCATACCCTGAGGCAGTTGCCAAGACGAGAAAGGTCATAGTTGCTGATTGGGTCATGGGCCCGACTTTGATCGGGGAGGATATTGCGTGGCCGCCGCCTCATGAGTTCAAGAGAAGCAAGGAGCTTAGAGAGTTTGGGGAAGATTGGTTCAAGGTCCTGCAGGGGCTGCTTGATGAGGAGAAAATCACCACTCACCCGCTCAAGATAATGAGTGGAGCTCTGGAGGACGTATTGGTTGGTATGGAGACCGTGAAGGCTGGGAAGGTATCTGACAAGAAGCTTGTCTATAGGCTTGTTTGAAGTCGTAAAGTGAAGCAAGTAGCTCTCTGCCTGGTCGAGTATGGGACAGTAGATGAGATATTGTTGTGGCTCTATCTGCCTTGCTTGGTTGATCATATCTATTACGCACAACATAGAATGAAAAGAATCCTACTCTGGACTCCAAATCATCTCCTAGAAACCAATACTGCAGTATCCACCTTATCCGGAGAACCCATGGCAATATCCTGGGATGCGATGAAATAGCTGAATCCGGTCTTCTTAGCCTCACCAATCCATTGCAATGCCGGCGTTGACGGGAAACACCGCACATCGGCATCACTTTCAAGGTGTTCCGCAAGAGCGCTGGTACCCACTCTCATCTAGCTCTCATGTCGTATGAAAAGTGGGTTTTTCATTACAGCGTCCGGGTCTTCGAACAATGTCCCCAGGACATCCCCGACAATTGTACTGGTAGGAATTAAGTCGATGCACCCTTGCACCCCATCAAACGAAGGCGCTGTACCCATCTTTTTCGCAAGCCTCAATAAATCTTCTAGCACTTCATGTGGTACAGAGCTATTTGTACCCACAGCAGCTAGTGGTCGGTGTATGTAGACAGGCAAAGCGAATTCGTTAGCGACACTCGAAAGATATTGCTCAGCTGCCCATTTGGAAGCGATATAGCCGTCCGTGCCATTGACTGGGGGGGTCATCTTGTCGTATTTATGGACTCCCCCAGAAGACATGAAATGGATGGGAATTTTGCGAGGAAGGGCTAGCCTCACGAGCTCTTTGACTGGAGCGACATTCGTTGGTCGGAGAGTGGCGTAACTGTCCCAGAAAGATCGGTTGGCGCCACAATGGAGAATCACATCTACACTGCTGGTCAAGTCCGCGCAGTCTGTGCTGGTGAGGCCAAGTAGTGGGTAGTTAAGGTCGCTAGCTCGGAGCATGAGTTTTTCCGAATGTACAGACAATCTTTTATCGATTGGCTCGTTGTTTTCTCTGATAGCTACACAGTATATCTTGGATATTCTTCTGTCGGCTACCAATTGAGACAGAATATGACGTCCCAGGTAACCAGTTGCACCAGTCAGCAAAACAACAAGGTTGTCATTGGTCCGCTTCGACGCCTTGATAGGACTACCCGATCTACTACCGTTCGAAATGGTTACGTACTGCAGCGTGGTTTCTGCAGCCCAGTCGATATTCTGAGTTCTAACGGTATCTTGAATCATCAAGGACATGTGTCTAAGGACTGGAGTATTCATGAGATCTACTAGCCGAAGAACAACAGCAAAGGTGTCCCTGATGATAGCCTGTAGTTTAACGAGCAGCAAAGAGTTCCCTCCAACCAGGAAAAATTCTGTATCCGCCGCTATTGTGTGAGCATGTGGCAAAACCTCCTGCCATATTGACCGAAGACGCGTCTGTTCTTCTGTAAGATCGGCAGAGTCTGCATCATCCTCGACTTCTGGAAGAGGCAACACCCCAATAGCCGACCTGTCTAGCTTCAAATGGTTGGTGAGGGGTAAGTCATCCAAGGCTATCACCACTGCAGGACACATATAGTGTGGAAGTGGTAGAAGTGACGGTAAGCGCTTTAGGAAGTCCTCGCGATCCACCGCAGGATGTGTCTTCTCTAATATGACATGAGCAACAAGGAATTGCTCGTCGGTCTGGCCGCGAAGAGATACAACTGCCTTGATCAAGACACCTTTTGCCACTTGAAGGATCGTGTTCTCAATGTCTTCCAATTCGATGCGGAAACCTCGGAGCTTTACCTGTGTATCACCTTCGATTCTGCCCTCGCAGATTAGAGCACCATCATCGCGCAGTCTGCCACGGTCACCAGTACGGTACATAATACGCCATTCATTAGCCACATATGTGGACTCCGAGGTTGCGAAGACATCAGGGACCAATTTCTGTTTTGTCAGTCCTTCGTTATCGAGGTATCCAGAAGAGACTCCGCCACCACCGATAACAATCTCTCCGCGAAACCCTGTAGGCAAAGGGTTCAGATGTTCGTCAACGATATACACTGAGTAGTTGGGTAACATGTAGCCCGCAGGCACAGGCTCTCCGAGTGGCATATTTTTGTAGGGTATCTCAATCTTCGTAGAAGCGACTGTAATCTCTGCAGGTCCGTAGTTATTGAAGAATCGGAGATCGGATAAGCCGAGGCTTTGGAAGTTATAGATCAAAGTCTCTGCTAAGGGCTCGCCACCAGCGAACGCATATTGCCACTTTGAACAGCGAGCTACATTAGCCGCTCCATAGCGGATCCACATGGGATATTCAGACGGAGTGGCTGAAGTGTAGGTGATACCCTCAGTAACCATGAGATTTGTTATAGAGATCGGATCTTCGCGTTGAGAAGCTGGAACGACATAAAGTGCACCCCCATTGGCAAGAGCAGCAAAGATCTGATCAATGGAAAAGTCGAAACTGAAGGCACTTTGCTGAAGGACCATGGCTACTCCAGCGGCGACGTTCAGTTCTTTTGAGTAGCTTTCCATTTGATTTCGAAGGTTCGAATGAGTAATAACAATGCCTTTCGGTATCCCTGTAGTACCGCTAGTAGAGAGGATGACCGCGGAAGATGAGGGATCTGCACGATTGTGTGGCGTATGGGAATCTGACTGAGGAAGATCCGTCACGTTAATCGTTGTCGCGTCCAGAGCATCGAGCGCAAAGGCAATTTCTACAGTAGGCTTGTGTGTAAGAATGATCCGAGGTTGGCATTTTTTGACAATGCTTGCCAATCGTGGGAGCGGTGTTCGAAGGTCAAGAGGTACATATACAGCACCAACACGAAAGATGGCTAGCAACGAGCAGATCCAGTCAGAACTAGGCTCTTGGAAAATCGCGACTATATCCCTGTCAAGAGTCCTTTCTGCTTGTAAGGCGGCAGCGATTGCGTTGACACGACCTGCCATTTGTGTGTAGGTGAGACTATTGCCTATCCCGTCTTTAATAGCAATGTTCGAGCCCTGCTCCTGCGCTATTGCATCGATGCAGTGAGACAGAGTAATGGGCCACTCCAATGGCATTGAACGACCTGATTTATAGTTAGTTTCAATGCTATGCTCCCAAGATTGAATGAAATTATAACCTCGCCCAAGTGTGATTGCGCTATCGATGTCTGCCTTTTGGAAGAGCGACGGGTTCTCTAAGGCTACGTCGGTATTCATTGAGAATGATGCCTGCAAGTTAACGTAGCTTTGTAGCAGCATCTTGGCGTCCCTGCTTGAGTATAGAGACTTTTGTAATTCCAGCGTCAGAAGAGAATCACCCGCAATATTTTCGATTATGCCCAAAGTCATATCATAGCCAGTCTGCGCCGTGTGCCAGTGCTCTCCCTTGGCCTCACAGCCGGCGAAAGTGCTTCTTTCCTGCACTCCTAGCCTGTAGTCAACGAAGACTTGGAATAGAGGTGTGTCGCGGACCTGCTGATATTGAGTTCGTTTAAGAGAGCATCAAATGGCAACTTAGAATGCTCCAGTGCTGAGTATACCTTTTTCTGAGCATCGCTAATTGCGCTGCTAAAAGTTTTGGCTACCCCCTTCCGGAAGAGCAGTGGCAGCAGATTGAGGAAGAACCCAAGAGTCTCTGTAAATTTGGGGTCTGTTCTATTGGCATCTGCAATTCCGATGAAAAATTCGTCCACGTTCGGCAAGAGCCGGCCAATGAGAGTCTGTAAGGTGGCAAGGTAGAAATGAAAATAGTGGCAATGGTTGCGGATCCTTCTGAATAACTGCACGGTAGAACCTAATATCGGCTTCCATGCTTCCATTTTCGTATTCTTGATGTTGCTGTACTGAGAATGCCCGGTATTGACATTCAGCCGGGCAGGGAGTAAGAGTCTGACCTATATACGACTTGTTCAGATCCGCCAAGAAGAACTGAAAGCTGAGGCCATCCATTGTAATATGATGGCAACCAACTAGCAGGAAATAGGATGTCATTGAGAGTGAAAACAGCATTACTCTCATTGTCTCCCAGTGATTTAAGTCCCAGACGTGACCTCGCATCTCATCTAGCGCTTGCATAGCTTCACGTTGGTCGGTAATAGATTTTTTTCCGAGTGATATCAAGGAAGATTCGAGTATCCCCTGCAACGGATGTTCCATTTGCGCTCCAACTGAGAAAAACCGCGTTCGCAATGCGTCGTGCTTCTCACTAACAGCATTTACAGCCTTCTCTAGATCACTAACCCGCAAGTGACCTTCAAGACGGACTAGAAACGCCATATTGAAGGTTGTCTGGTCTTGCAAGAAGTGGCTTAAGAACCAAAATCTTGACTGGCCAAAAGACATTCTTTCGGTAGTCTCTGTGAGATGCGCTGGAAGGTAAATGGCGTTCTTTAAGCGAGATTCGGATTTAGAAAGAGACAATGAATTCTTAGACTCGGCGTCTTGATACTGTTTCGATTCATAAGACGACGTTGTAGGCAAGGAGTTGAAATTCGCCTCCGGGTCTAAAGGAACGTATTTGTTGCGCTGTCCTTCGGCCCTCTGCTGTTGGATCTGCGGTGCTTCGTCCTTCTCGACCTCCTCGTTAGACGATTTTGCCACCACCGTAGGTCCAAGCTCCTTCAATGGCTCTAATCTGGGAATCAAGTTGCTGGGGAGTTTTTGGAATGAATCTGCGGTTAGGTCAAGGACGGAAGCACCACCGAGTACCTTGAGGACTGGCATGTCTATGTCGAGCTCCTTCAAGAACCAAGAGCGCACTTCCACTGCTATGAGCGAATCCACGCCCTGCTCTACTAGTGTCATTGTTTCACAGACTTGGTCATCTGCTGGAGTTTGAAGAATTTGCTGTAATCTGAATTTCAACGCTCCTGTCACAAACGTTAATTGGCGAACAACTTTGGAAATTCGAAGATCTCACCTTTCAGGATCTTGTAAACCTCTGCTTTGCTTATCGCTGTTGAAAGCAGAGTCTTCACCGCTATTACCGCGGTTTGGTTGACATAATGCTCTTCTCCCAGTCTTTCGATAAGGAAGTGACAGAATTTGAGGTCATTTCGATATGGGGCCTTGATTTTAGCATCTGTGTACGCTGGCGCCAGACCGGTAACAATTTCTGGACTCTCATCAGACCCTGGTCGCCCAGCAAGGACCGCTTCAGCGAACATCTGGTGAAGGTCTTGCTGCGAGATGTTCGTGTAGCCGATCCTAGTGAAATATTCTGCATCAACATGTTCTGAATGCTCAACGTATCCAATGCCAACAAGCGAACTAATGTCGATGACTGATCCGGCTAGACCACGCTTTTTGCGCTGAAAGACGAGGCTAGTCATGAACATATTCGCCGCAATATAATTGCTTTGACCACTGTTGCCAACGACTGATGACATTGATGAGAAGAGGATAAAAAAATCCAAGGTGTTTTCCGAGAACAAATCATCTAGATGTTGACTACCGTCAACCTTGGGTTTTAGAACTTCTACCATCGTGCTGAGATCCATGTTCTGGAACATTTTGTCCTGCAGAACCATGGCCCCATTTGCCACTCCAGCAACGGGAGGGAGTGTGCGGCATATTTCGTCATAGCAAGCATGCAGTGATTCTCGATGGGTAATGTCCCTGTTGTGTTCTAAGTTTCGCTGGAAATATAAACAAACGGAAAAGGAACTTACATAGGAAGTACTTTTATGGTAGCGCCGGTAACTTCCAGTGAATCAATCCATCCCTGTTTGACTTTTGGACTCCTGCTTGTTAGTACTAAGTACCTTGCCCCACGATCCACCATCCACGTGCATATCGACTGTCCAACCTCCCCGGATAAGCCTAGAAGTAGATATGTTCGATCTGAACGGAACATTTTCTCTGAATCAACGGGCCGGACCTTTACCAATATAGTCTCACTTGCAGTCCAGTCAACTATAGATGTAGGCTGGTCTTTGCTAGCAAGCAGGGTAAGATCTTTGACCGGCAGAACGATGAAAAAGCCTGTTTTCAAGATGTCGGTTCCAAATACTTTAAAGTCAGCCCAAGCAGCTTTGAGCTCACCGCCGATCATGGTAGGTGAAAATCCAGGGCAGACTACAGATTCACTGCTGAAGAACGGGGAGGTATTCTCTATTTTGCAGTTTGCTGGCAAAATCTCGGCGATACGGCTTCCCATCGCTTTCGTATCAGGGTGCACAGCAAAATCCACGAAGCGCGAGACATTGATAGGGAGCACTGACTTGATCAGTCATGGAGATGAGCCGGGATGGACGTGAATCCATTCAGAGCCTCTGTTCTTTTCTCTAGTTGTAGTGCAGTACACTATGATGTTCTTTCCAGCAGCATTTTTAGCCAAGGCACGGAAAACAAAGTCCTCAGGCTCATGAACTAGCAGCGTGCCGCCTGTGGGTATCATTGACGTTACGCAGTGAGCCAAAAGATTTCCAGCAACTGATAGCAATATTTTGCAAGGGTCAAGCGATGATTGGCAAGCTACCATCTGGGTCCTCGGTAATTCTATAATCGATCCATTGATTTCGGAGACGGCGAGAACAGAATCGCCTGTGCCTCGTACGAAGCCATGGCATAGGAAGAAATATCCAGCCAAATTTATCTTGACGGCTTGCAGAGTGGAATGTGTGACTTGAACAGTAATTGCTTCGGGCACACTTGAATTCGTCCAAGAGTCGAGCGCCGAGTTATCCTGCATTTCAAAGGAAGATCCTGTATCAGCGATTTTGATGGGGGAAGTCCACGTGGTAACCTGTCGTGTGATAAGGCGTCTTGAAGAGTTGTAACGGTCGTTTTGGGATTGATGTGGCAGTAACCTAAGGACGAGTTGCCTTCCTTCCTCAATCGCTACCTCGGGCTCCGTCGAATAAAGAAGATTATGGGAAGGTTCTTCCCTTTGCCATCTTTCCATAGTTTGAAGGCGTATCAGACTCTCGGCAAACGTTTGAGAGCTCGCGCTGTCTATCTTATCAACGTCAAGCATCTGGAGATTGATGTGAGGGTACTCAAAGCGCACCGCGCGACCAATGCCAATCATCATGTTTGAATGAGGCTCATCCACCCTGGCACCACGCGTGATCCAAAGGATGTTCCTTGCCTTGGTAAAGAGTATCTTAAGGCATTCAAGTTTGACGGCTGTAACAATCCTGAAAGTTGACTCATCTAGTTCCGCCACACTTAGAACGTTGCTCCGAACCGGTATATTGTGACCTTCTATCTCGTCAACACTGTTTATTCGGGTGATACTTTGGAACCGCTGCGTTAGTAGATCAATGATGTTTTCCACGAGTCGTGATGTTTGGAGTGTCTTGCCGCCAATGATTACGAGATCCTCCCCATCTGGCATCATCAACGTAGGTAGGATATTTAGAGGCCTTCGAAGGATCCCGATACGGTCGTCCACCGCTTGAGTAGAGAAAACAGAGAATGGAAAAGCGAGACTGTCAAAGTTGGGCGTGGCGGTATCAACCCCAGAAAATCCGGTCTTCCGCAATAGGGAGTCCCACTCTGTTAGAGAGAGGGTGGGACCCCATGGCCTTCCACTATCTGCTCCGACCCACCAGCCTGGGAGGCCCCCCATTGGAAGTCCATTTCTCAATGCTTCGTTGTTGGTGACTTCGAGCAGAAGGAGATTACCACCAGGTTTCAAAAGGCGACGTGTGTTCATCATCGTTTCTTCTAGCGACTTTGTAGCATGGAGTACGTTGGACGCTATGATCATATCGTAATATTCTTCAACATAGCCTTGCGCGGTTATACTTTTCTCCATGTCGAAAATCTTGAAGATCATTCTATTGGCGTGATCTGTAAACCGCTCTTGAACGTCTTCGAAGAAACCACTCGAGATATCGGTGTATGTGTAAGACGAGAATGCTGAACCAAGCTCCTCTAGGATAGCTTTTGTTGCGCCACCAGTTCCAGCACCTTCGTATTGAGTCAGCCAATAAGTTCGGGAACCATGGATATCCCCAATACAGTGAATTCTCTTACCGATCTCAAAGATGTGCATATGTGGATATCGATGGGCCACCTGCCGTGCCATACGACCTATCCAACGGTTGGAGGTATTCAGACCAAGACCTTCTTCGTAAAACTTGCTGAGTAGACCGTCATGGGCCATGAATTCAAGAATGTTTGTTCGATCTCGTATCACAACTGGAAGGTTTTCCCCAACTACTTGAATGAGCCTCACGTCCACTCTCTCGGGGTAACTGAGCGATCATTAGCTCTAGACGACAACGATCAAAAGTAGACTAATACCGGTTCGTGATTCCCAAGATCTGGTCATGTGTATCCGCTAGCCATTCTTGCTTGAGCAAAGCGTGAGTTCCAAGAGAAACATTGGTGGCAACATGAGATGCCCAGGTAAGAAGGTATCGGTAATGGGATAGGGTTCGTAATGCCTCCTCTGAGGTAATTGATTTGACGAGAACTTTAAGATAGAAGAGACAGACTCGTTCGAGGTCGTGGGCCACAGCCTTCTCGTAACCACTTGGACGCTCGTTGCGGGCCGCCACCTCTCCATCTGCACAGGATACACCCCATTCAAACCTGGAAAACAAAAGGGAGTCGTCGTTAGGCGAGGCACGGGAGAAGGGGACGAGGCTTATAGAGTCGATTTGTATGAAAAATTCGTGACTGCCTTCGCAGTAGACATCGACATCAGCTCTGATATCGCCAGTGAACTCACTTCTCACACTGGACTTGAACGGTAAGATGGCTTCTTTTTGGAGATTAGAACCGCAGAGGTTAGGGTTGATGATAATACTCCGAGTTTTTGTTGGGACATGAATGGACCAGAGCCTGTTGTCGCCTGGAGAGCAGTAAGCGGCAAATACTGACTGAAAAGCCGTATCAAGGAGGCCAGGACGGACAATCAGCTGATCTGCCCAGCTATCACCTGAGCGATTAACTAAGGTGCCTAATGCCAAGTCAACTTCGCGCTTCATTGCCGATATTCCTTGAAATGCATCGGAATAACCGTATCCCAGCTTGGCCAAGGTCGAGTAGCAACGTTCAACGTCAACATTAATCATGTTAACATCACTGAATGGCATCGGAGGTAGAGAATTCCCTAAGGAGTCACCTATATGAATAAGAACCCGGCCACTAGCATTCAATGACATAGTATTCTCATATTCGGGGCAAGAGTAGCATTCGAAGTCGGCTACTAATGGCACGGAAGCTGGCTGCTGTGAAGTGCCAAGGTTCAGGCTTATAAGAGTCTCGACACCAGAAAATTCGTCACTGAAAGCAATGGCACGACCTATGACCAGGTCTTGGACCTCAATAAACTTTACCTTGTCGTTGCCGGCTAGGGTTTTCAGAGCTTCAATTGCCATAATCACATAGCCAGAGGCCGGGAAAACAATCTGGCCTTGCAGTTTGTGGCCTTTGAGCCAGCTCACCTCCTTCGAGCGGAGCAGATTCCTCCATCTGATTTCCTGCGGGGTAGTGCTTTCCATACACTTCACTCCCAGCAGTGGATGCGGTAAGTCTTCACGGGTTCGAAATGCCCCAGAAGTGCGCGACTCCGCCCCATAAATCCTTTCATGGTCCCAAGGATAGGTGGGAAGATCCACTACTAGCCTCTTGTTTTCAAGGTCTCCTGAGACTACCCTATCATAAGCGTCGAAATTAACTGAGTTGAGTCCTAGGTGCTTCCAGACAAATCCCAAGGCAGCTGAAAGTGTTTCAATAGAATTCTTGCCGCGCGATAGAATACCGGAGTACGCAATGTCAACTCTCTCTGAGGCTTGTTCAAGGTTTTCCACACATGGAGCTTTTAAGGCAGGATGGGGCCCGATTTCAAGGACAAGATCAAAAGGCTAACTTTGTAGTACAGCACTGGCGACAGCGTCGGAAAACATGACAAGATTGGTCATGTTATTCAACCAGTATTCATCAGTCAGTGTTGCTTTCGTCATCCTCTGGCCAGGAACGACACTGGAAAACCATTTTGTGGTCCCCTCGTCTGCGATCGTAATTTTACAGGCGCTGATAGATCGAATATAGGGTTCTGCACAGTTACTCATATGGAATGAGTGATAAGCAGTGGAGACTTGGAGTTTTCGGGCGAACTTCTGTTCATCACTGAAGACCTCGATAGCCTCGGCGATGGCGTCCTCGTCGCCAGACAAAGTTATGCTGGTCGATGAATTACTTGCGGCTACTACAAGACGTCCATGAAAACTTTCAAGGTCACAGAATGCGGCGGCGTCTTCCAAAGATGTTCCTATGGCCGCCATCGCCCCCTTCTTCTCATTTGGGGACCGTGCAAGTGGGGCGTAGAGGCCACGATAATAGGCAATTCGTATTGCATCGTAGGCTGATATATAGCCAGCAGCATCTGCAGCCCCAATCTCCCCTAAGGATTGCAAGATGAGTATAATTGGAAGGCATGTAATGGTGGCAGAATTTGGTGGGACATACCAGAAGAATGCCCAACGACAGCTTCGAATTGGATTCCGGCGCTGTGAAGCAAATCTACCAGAACTATCTGCAGCGCTGTGCAGCGTGGTTGCGATAATTCAGCATCAGCAAGACGGGAAGACGAAGCATCTGCCAGGAGTTCATCTTCAATTGACCAAGATGGACGATCACATTTCGGAAGCTCTGCAAGCGAACGGTCCAGCATTGCAAGTATATCACGAGCGTAAGTCGAAGTTGTGATGAGCTCGCAGCCCATTTTAGGCCATTGGGCCCCCTGCCCTGTAAACACACCCAGCAGACGAGGAGCGCTTGAATTCGAGGACCGGACACCTAGAGTGGGTTGGCCATCCCTGGACTTTGCAAGCTCGGATTCTATGTTTGAGGCAAGTCCATTAATTGTCATACCTGATACAGTAGTCTTGAAAGGTAGAACTGAGCGTCGCAATTGTAAAGTCCATGCAAGGTCCCTGAGGTTCAAAGACGAATTCGCCTTCAAAAACTCAGGATTAAGAAGCCAAGGTAGCCTTCAAGGCTCGTTCGGAGGCGGCCGAAAAAGTCAGCGGAGTAAAAAGTGTTGATATGCCTACCTTTCTCTGCTTAGATTCGTAGCTCTCGAGGATCGCGTGCGCATTGCTCCCACCGAATCCTAACTATATTAGTGTCTGTGTTCGAATTTGAGTATATTTCTAATCTAGTAGGAGAAGTTGGCCGCTCAAATTGTGCGGAGAGATAAGGCTGCCAAGAGGGTAGACCTCGACTTTCCATATGGGCCAGACAAAGACGCAATGTTGAAAATACTCGGCTCCATTATCGCTAAAAGAGATTTTTTGGAAGAACGTACCAAAACTGTTGACACTAACTCGACGAGGATGACCATGGGGAACAGTAGGCCACGGTTTACTCTCTGTAGCAACTTCCAGATTGTGGTAGAAAGGAGCTACATTGTCGCTGAGCTTGCCAAAATGCATGTTTGGTGGTATGATCCCATTCTGAACCGCCAGAGACGCTCTAATCAAGCTGGCCAGCCCAGCAGTTCCTTCCGTGTGACCAATAATGGTCTTTATTGATCCAACGTAGAGCTTACTTTCATTAGAGCTTTCGTGGCTGAAAAATGCCTTGCTGATAGCTTCAGCTTCCTGAGGATCACCTGCAGGCGTTCCAGTGCTGTGTGCATAGAAGAATTGTGGGCGGTCATGCGTATTATTTGGGTCAAGTCCAGCTCTGGCGTAGGTCTGACGAATCAAGTCGGTTTGAGCGGCGTTGCTTGGCATAGTGATACCAGTAGTACGTCCGTCCTGGTTCAGACCCGTTTCGCGAATGATGCACTCGATATGGTCTCCATCACGCATTGCGGAGCTGAGTGTCTTAAGTACAACTGAGGCAATCCCTTCTCCTCGAGCGTAACCATCAGCATTTTCATCCCGCATCCGAGATCTTCCCGTAGGGGATAGCATGCGCAATTTGCTCTCTGCTATGTACATCCCTAAAATTTGACTTCAGCATTAGCTCTAATAGTTGTGAACTCTGGGAGCTTGGCTCACCGGGGCTAAGAATCAAATTAGCTCCAGCTGCGATAGCCACTGGTGACTCGCCACTTCTCAAGACTTGGATTGCCTGGTGAACGGCTACGAGACTGGATGAACAGGCCGTATCGATGGTCATAGAGGGTCCGTGCCAGTCAAAAAAATAAGATACACGGTTTGAAATGATACTGCGAGCCATACCAGTAGCAGCATATGTTGGGAGAGCATCCCAATCGCGGCCTAGAATTCCAGACCAGTCATCACACATGAGCCCTACAAACACCGCAGTTGACGAGCCTCGAACTCCTTCCATTGTTTGGCCTGCGGCAGAGATGGATTCGTACACAGCTTCTAGCAGCATACGTTGCTGAGGATCAATCGATTCGCTTTCCATTGGTTGGATTCCAAAGAACTGGGAATCAAACTGGCGAGGGTTTTCGGATAGAAAGTAAGACTCTTGAACATTAGTAGTCCATGATGCGTAGGATCTGGATGGTAGAAAGCCTTAGCATTGAAACGATCGGAAGGAATTTTGGCGAGGAGATCATGAGGCTGCCTGAGAAGGTTCCACAACTTGGAAGGCGTATCTGATTCGCCTGGGAAGCGGCAAGAGCTTCCGATGATTGCAATAGGCTCGCCTTGTTGATGCATTTTGGCAGATCTGGTAGTGCAAAGGAAACTATGCAGAAGCAGTGAGGCACTAACAGAAGATAATAAGGTAGGAAGTTGAGGGCAATGTGCGATCTACTGTACATATGATCTGCTTTGCTGGCGTAATAGAAAGCATGCCCCGATCGTAGCTGGATCTGAATTCGGAGCTTCGCATAGTCTTCGCGTGATCCACCGAGACAATTGCCTGGTCAAGATTGATCTCGGAAGGACTCCGTGACAAGGCATCGCAGAATTTCGGAGTTGTGGTATCTCGTGCTGATCCCATAAATCTCCGACATAGATCACACATCTCGCATTACCGATGTTGCTGCTGATCCATCTTGATACGAGGTATGACGGGGTCCGTTAATTGTTGATGGTTGAGGACATCATCACCTGACAAGGTTGATCTTCTATCCACAATGGCAATCTCGACCACAAAGGAGTCTATTTGCATCATCTTACAATCTGTTGGAGGCATAGCGCTGCCCCATCATTAGCTTGCCACCATCAGGTGTTATCGTGTTATGTCATCCATAATGTATATTAGCAGCGAATTCTATAGATCCTAGCATCTCAGGTGAGGCATCTATCTTGCAGCTCAACACCCGCAACACAATCTTTCTAGAAATATATCATGGTTCTAGTTTTTTGTGGAAAATCCTCAAAGCTAAAATCAGTGCCCATAAGATGTTTCCTGTTGATTTTCGGAGATTGGCAGCCTTGCGATTCAAGATAACAGCAGCGTAGGTTTCACGCATAATGACTAGAGACAACAAAGCGATTGTACCGCTCTGGCGCAAGAAGTTTTAGTTAGCATAGGCGTCTGCCACAAGAGGTACCAGGGAGCTCACGACTATTGTCAGGACCCAGAATGACCAACGCCATCCCGCATTTTCGGCAATGAAGCCTCCCATGACAGGTCCAATGACTGGACCAAGGAGGGGTCCAATAGCAAAGACTGCCATTGCGGCTCCTCTCTTCTCCTGCGGAATGAGATCTGCCACTGTACCGCCTCCCATCGTTAGGGGAGCAGAGCCTGCACAGCCATTGACAAAACGAAAGACGAGGAACATGCCTATGTTCGTACTGAGTGCACAAGCGATAGTACAGACGAAGAAGAGGCCATTGCAGATATGATAAATAATTAATCGTCCATAAAGCTCAGACAGAGGAGAAATCACCAGTGGGCCGAGAGCAAATCCAAGGAGGTAGATAGTCACGGTCAACGTCGCTATCACTGTGCTTGTTTGGTGGAAGTCCGCCATGAGTAGAGCCGCTCCTGGTGCAAACATGGTGGAGGCAAGGTTTCTGATATGGCTATCAGCCATGGCTACATGAAAGCACTCCACGTAGTACGTACGCAATAAGAGTTATCATGTTAACGAGGGCCACATGGCCTATCCTGATAGATTTGGGCCAATTGAGAGGATTGGTGGGGTCATTCGGTCCATCCCAATCTACCACATTTGACTTCTGGAGCCCTTGAACGGCATTATCGGCGTTCTCAGGGTCTGATATAGAATATTTGGCTCTGTAGGAAGATGTGTTTCTGGTCTCCTGGTTGGCTGCTTTTTCACTTGACATGGTCATTGTAGCTGAGGATAAGGTAAGGTGCAGCGTTGGGAAAGAAAGAAGGCCTTGGGAAACGGAATGAGTGTTCTCAATGTGAAGGATTGAATCAACTTTGGAAAATGACAGACTATTAGTTGGCAATCAGCGAAGGGATCATAAATACTTGTCTGAGTGAGCTTGTTGCTGCCAAGCTCTAAGAGCGAGGGGGGCGGAGCGGAGGGTGGAGGGTGGAGGGTGGAGGGTCGGATTGTAAAGTCGGAGGGTCGGAGGGTCGCCGTGTTGCTGGGTCGGAGGGTCGGCCAGTCGGCCAGAGAGCTTTTTGAAGATTTCCCCAACCACCTGGGCTTTGTTCTCTTGCACAACTCATCCGACACCTGGTCTACTGTCACATAGGTCAACACATTCACTCGGATGTTAGATTCCAGCCACATTATGTCCGCAGTCAGCACTCCCGATTTACAGCAGAGTCCCACCTCAGCGCCCAGTTCCAGTCGACGGAGGGACAAACCGCAGCTGTCCTGCACTCTGTGCAGACGCAGAAAGTGAGTTCATCTCCGCGCTCCCTTGCATACCTCGCTGATCAAACAGACTGACGTGTGATCGAAAGCAGCCATGCGAGACATGCTCGAGACGAGGACTATCATTATCTTGCATTTACATGCCTTCAAGCGCGCACGGCCGGCCTCAGCAACGTCAAAACTTCTCCAACGGTCTTCAAGACAGAATTAACCAGCTAGAGAATCTGATTGTTTCGCTTATGGGCACGGCTAGCGCAAACAAAGGAATTTTGCAATCAAGACACGGGGAGACTGGCGCTCGATCCTCGGAGAATATGTCTGCTTTAGTCGATCCCAATCACACCGAGGCAAGTGAGCGGGAGACCGTTGAGCAGCATCATGTTTCTGAGACTTTTGGACGAATCAGCCTGAAAAATGCCGAGACAAATTATGTTGGTGGTGCTCACTGGATAGCGATTCTTGATGGTGTACGTTGCTTTCCATAGAATCCGCGAGTGTATTCACCCCCAACCTGACGAAGCTGACCGCCTACAGATTGCAGAACTTAAAGATCATTTTGAGAATGAAACCAATTCGAACGAATACCAGAGGTTAGACATGGAGTTACCCGAGGCTGAAGGACCAGAGCTCTTATTCGGATCCAACAACTACGCTTCAAAGCAAGACATACTTGCATCTGTTCCTGCGAGGCCTATCGTCGACCGATTGGTATCTAGATATTTCAATGCGATGGACATGGTCCCTGGCAAGTCCTTTGTGTGGTCTTGTGACGGGAGAATACTGGGGCGGCTAACACAGACTCTAGTAGTCATTCATGGGCCCACTTTCCTCAAAGAAGTAAGCTTCTTGTCAATGGGTTCAATTTTTGTAAGTGTGCCGGGTATCTTGCAGAAGTCTGATTTTCGTTAGTATGAGAAATTCTGGGAGACTCCGATGGACACTCCGGTGATGTGGTTAGGTCTTCTGTTCAGCATGATCTGCTTAGCAACGAGATTTCAAAAATTCTTGGAAGACGAGCCTCGACGTATGGACCAGCCTGTCCAGCCAGCCCAAGGTTTTGTGCGAATATATCGCCAGAAAGTTGCACAATGCCTAGTCTTAGGCAACTATACCAAGTCTGTACCTTTTACCATTGAGACCCTTGTGCTTTACTTTATGATAGAACACTTCAACTGCGAAGACACTCAGGTCGGGACCTGGATCCTTCTGGGTATCATTGTACGTACGGCAATGCGTATGGGATATCACCGAGATGCGTCCCACTATCCTCGGATATCGCCGTTTCACGCAGAGATGCGGCGAAGATCCTGGGCCATGATTGTTCAGCTTGATTTAATTACGTCTTCTCAAGTCGGGCTTTCCAGGATGATAAAACCTTGGCAGTCAGACACTGCAGAGCCTCGAAACATACTTGATGATGACTTTGACGAAGACCTGACTGAACTACCTACTCCTCGGCCTGATACGGATTTAACGCCCATGGTGTATTTCCTAATGAAGAACAAGCTTCTATCAGTCTGTGCTACGATCTCCGACCTGACTGCTTCTACACGACCACCATCGTACGCGGGGGTCATGAGAATGGACCAGCTGCTACATGAAGCTCGCCGTGCCATACCTCCAGGTCTACAGTTGCGGCCTATTTCAAAATCAATCACTCATAATTCCGACATTGTTATAAAACGTATCTACCTTGCCCTGGTTTTCCACAACGCACAACGTGTACTGCACCGCAAGTATCTCCTCCCTGCACGCTCCAATACTCAATACGCCTACTCTCGCCAGTCATGCGTAGAAGGGGCACTGCAGATCTTGCAACACCAGTCCACGTTGAATCAAGAAACACAACCTGGTGGCCAGCTCTACAGGGACAGATGGAAAGTTTCCTCACTTGTAAACCATTACTTTCTGCTGGCGGCTACAATACTATGCCTTGACCTCGACCGTAGTATGATGGCTGGCTCATCTACTTGTCACCACGGAGAGGCTATGGATAGTGCTAGAGACGAGAAGGTGATCCAAGCGCTTCATGAGTCGTACAGAATCTGGCTTCAATCAAGTAGCTCTTCTCGCGAGGCACAAAAAGCTGTTCAAGTATTAAAGATCATGCTTGGGAAGGCAAGAAAATCCAAAGACACCAGTACATCCGAGTTTAGCGAGGAGGGTTTCGACTTATCAGTCAGTTACAACAATACTTTTGAGCTTCCCACAGGTATGCTCTTGTATGTCTACAAACCTTTCTTCATGCTTATATCCGCAAAAGTAGCTTCAATATCCCCTTCTTCATCACTTAATCCGTCCGTATGGGCTGGCAACTCTACGACACCGACGAACCACCAATCACTGGAATCACAAACGAACACCTTACCACCAAGGGGCTCTGACTATGGTAGTACCTTTGACCATACGATGAGTGAATTTGATTGGGTAATACAACGGCCCGGAAACATGCAGTTTCATATCAAGCCGACAAATTTTCAGGACACCTGGGATCCTCAATACCAAACGTACAGCTTTGGAGATTTCCCCAACGCTGGCGATGGGTTTGAGATGCTAAATCGCACCTTTCCAGCTTCCGCCTCCCAGTCCTAAGATCCTTCCCACTAATGTAAGAAGGTTTTGCGGATAGCCGCCTGAATCAACCTTGATCATATTGGCTGGCTCTGCCGACTATTCAATGACAACGCTTCTTTGCTGACACCTTCCAACGAGCTGCAGATTTTATCAAACCTTTATTGATGGAAGTAGCAAGGTGCATAGATACTCTACGCGGTGTGAGGTGCCTCGCGGGGGACAGCGATATTGGCAACCCTGACAAAATGTCGCTCCTTATCAGCCTAAGTAGAACCGTGATAAGTAACATTGTTACTGATTTTCACTCAAACAACTATCAAATTAATTGATTCTTGATAAGTTTAAGTCGTAAAAGCCACCTTCTCACCGTATTCACGCGGCATTGCGGCTCACCACTCGCTCGGAACATGTAAAAGTTTAAGCGTCTCGCTCAGCTTCGGCATCGACGTAAGGTCGGCTCTATCAATAACAATGCATCCACACCCCCACGCAAACACCGAAATTCTCCGTAACTTTCTCCGATATTTGCGGCTGATGTGATTCGACGGAGACGCCGAAATATGAGTACAAGAGCCGAACCTTGTGAACCACAAAGAGACACCTTGGCTAGACTCACTGAGATGCCGATAACGAAAGTCATCTAATACGAAGAAAAATATGTGGGTACGGCCTCCGAAATCTCATTCGGAGCTTCAGATCTTCTACATCTTCAAGGAGACAGTGCGGGTCTTTTGCGAACAGAACGACGATTTCTGAGTATCATTCTACTATTTTCTAGCAGCACACATCTTTCTGCTCCCAATACTGCGAAACAAATCTCCCAGTCATGCACAGATTCACTCCTTACCAAGGCTGCGTATCAGTATTAATAGTCACATCACTCCCTGCCCTCACATTGGCTACCAATAATCTTATACCAGATCAAACCCCTTTCAACCCCTCCTTTTCGAAGAATTGCACAATTTTATACCTCCATTCCAATTCCACTATTACCGGCGATGTTATAGTCGAGCCCTATTCTCCTCTCTTGAACAACGAATTTCCTAAGATTCCTATTCTCAACACGTCAGCGTGGGAGCTTTGGTTTTTCGACGCCGTCTCACCAGCCGGGGACGCTGCGATCTCGTTATCATTCTTCCGCGATGGCTCGCAGTCGCTTCTGGGCAAAGGAAGCTTGCGCACCCAATTCCAAGCACTCTGGCCTGACGGGTCGACCTATGTCACTGAGATTTATGCTGAAATTTCGGTCATGGAATCATGTCCCGAGGAATCGATTAGTGCGTTTTGGCGCGGAAAGGACGAGAAAGAGGGGTTTGTCTCATTCTCAATTGCACAGGATTTGAAAGAGGCGATTGTGACGTTTGACCTGGTGGAAGTTCAGGGCACTGTATCTATGTCATCCCGTGCTCCGGCATTCGATGGAGGTAGCGACACAGACGGCTTCGCAGATGCGTCGTCAAGTCTTCTGGCTCCTATCGTATACTGGCTGCAACCGATCCCGAGTGCCGATGTCCAAGTCGCTCTTTTTATTGAGGGCCAAGAGCTTACTTTTGCTGGCTCGGGCGGGCACGACCGGTTCTGGACACCATATTCGTGGAAAATGCTAATGGACGAGTCGTACTACATGCGAGCCGTTGCAGGACCATATACGTTGATCCTACTAAGGATAATATCGAGAGTTGATGTTGGAAGGACTTACATCGCTGCATATTTATTCGAGAGAGGGGAGAGCGCTTTCAGTTCGCAAAATGGGCGGGTTTCTTTGGATGAGGATTTTGTGTCCTTTGAATTAAGCCACCATGGTGCCGTTAGGGGTAGTTTTCGGGACATCAATACGGGATATATCGTTGATCTAGTCTCGCCAGTGAAAGGTAGGCATTGGAGGTTTGAGTTAGAGCATGGAAGACTTTTCTGGGACTTCCCGACCGGGCCGGTTACTGGGAATACTGGATTCGTTGATAAAGTAATCGGAGGTGAGGTTGGCGGTAAGCAGTATCAGGGCGCGGGTAGCAGTGGACAGTGTCAATTAGGATCACCGACGAAGTAATAACATTAGTTTCATAGATTTTAGCATTTCACTACCGGTGCCTCCACGCATAGAAATCGGCCGAATTGCGCGGTTCTAAGCATTAAAATTTGGTAGCGTTGGGGTTGCCCCTAGGGTATGCACGCCGGTCGACCCTGAACATCTAAATTTTAGGCCTGGGATAGGTTCAAGCCACGTGATTTATAGGGGCTGTTCTAGGGGCACGGCCCTGGAACCGTGTGCGCAATTGGCGCCCTGGGCATCGTAGGGCAAGCCCCGGGAGCCCGGGGCCAACATCCTTTTCCCGGGGCTAGCGGGGCCGGTTTTGGATTTGCGGACGTGATTACAACTCCATCCAGCTTAATTCTAGTTTAGACTTGTCGTCTATTGGCTATTTTGCAGAAATTGTGAATTTGAGGGCTGAAAAATCCGTAGTAAGTACTTGTCTTATCTTACAGGACCCAATCCACGACTGCATGATTGCTATTCCACTCTCCGATATTGTCTTTATCTACCAGCAATATGAAAACTTTGGGGAAGAGTGTATCCACCAATCCTATACACTCCCCTTCTCTCCTTCTCCTCTAAACATCAAGTTAACTATGCTTTGAATGGAATACTTGTTTGAGCTCTGACCGGAGTTCTGTGAGCGGGGCCAGCAACAGTGTTAACATCCAGGGCAAGCTCGTCAGCTGACGAGTCAGATTCTGGCTGAGTGGGCTCGTTCGATAACGACGAGAAGGTTTGCGTGGATGATACCAAATCCGAATGTTCCGTATCTAGCACCTTGCTGTTCGCCGCAGCAATAAGCTCATCCCGTTTCTCTTTAGCCCAGTCCCTGGCGTTTCTCAGAGCCCCAGCTCCTTGTCGGAAGGTATCTGGGTTGCCGATCATGGACCAACTATCTATTTGGATCATGCGGTATTCAGGTGGATGTGTCGGATTCTCGGACACAGTAGGATGGTTTGTATACATCGTAAGCAGGCCACTAGGATGATAGGTCGATGTTATTGTATAAGCATTGTTGTCGTAAGTCATCTCTGAATTAATGTACGACCGAAGCTCATGTACCCCCCGGGCACCTAAAGCACCATCATATAAAGCTTGTCGCTTGCATACAGTCGCACTCCCATCTGGGCCTTTCCCCTCAGTAAAGAAGTTGGGCAGGCATGGTGCAGTGGTCTTTGTTGACGGCATAATATAAGGCCCTAGCTTTTCGCGGACATCTTGGTGTAGATCCGCCGGACAGCTTCCATCATAGAAGTCAGGCTTGGCCTTGGTAATAGAGCCATTAGTCAGGTCTTTGAGGTTTCCAAAAAGAAGGCTCTCCTGGGAGGGAATGTCGGTGGTGCCAGTAATGATTGGGAAAACTTTGCTCATAACAGTATTTTCAGTCAAAGCTTCCCGATTCTTCTTCTTGAATTCCAGGAAGTCATCATTGGTAAAATGCGAGGGCGATAGTGAGGCTCGGGGCTGCGCTAGTCGACCACGAATAGCTTCCATATTTACTGGCTCCTTGTCGCCATCGTTATATCCTTCAGGGTAGATTCCATAGTCAATGAGGTGTTGTTCGAAGGCGGGGCTGTAAGCAGAGGTCTTTCTAGTTGACGAGGACATATCCGATTCTCTTCCGGTTTTGGCTCGTTTTCGGGACCCCGATTGACTTGCGGACGTCACTCGGTTGGAAGGAGCTGCGGTTTCTGGTTTTGGATACTAGCATACCGTCAGAAAGCTGGCTGAGAAGGTTGAATCGAACTTACAGCTCTGAGGTGGTCGAGGCTTGGTCCACCGTGTCTTGCGAAGCGTTTAAGCTGTAGAAGGTCAATGTCTTCTTCCTTGCCTGTCCGCTCAGGTGGTATAGGAGTAGCCGGCCACTCAGTCCGTCGATCAAACTCTTGAAGTGCGCGGGGAGTGAGCCACTGCCGTGACAGATTGTCCCAAAAGGAACTGGGCGTCCGGTGTCGTGGCTGGTTTTCGAGCTTTCGACGTTTGTTGGTGGCCGGCGGTGAAGAGTCAGTAGTAAACCCTGACTCCACAACCAGCTTTCGTTTCTGATTGGGGGGCATTGGAGTTCTCTCTGAAGGCAGTGAATCTCAGTCTTGTTAACGTCGTACTCCAATGGATTGTAGACGCAGATAGCGGTAGACGCAGATAGCGCGCGTCTAACGCTAGCGGAGTGCGGCGATGATGGCCAAATCAACGGAAACGCTAAACACCTCTTGACCCATACGTTATGGTTTAAGCACCCAAGGCACAGCAGCTTCGAGCCCACTCTCACATCTATAGGACTCACAAATGGGGCAATTGGTAAGAGGGTGTTGCTTCCTGTTTTACCTCCTCCTTATTCACACGATATGGCCACGGTGTACTGACAGCTCATCTAACTGTAGGATTTACGCATCGCTGATAAATATCGGTTGCTAAGGAGGATCGGTGGGGGCAGCTTCGGTGCCGTGTATATAGGTAAGTGGTGCGAGTAGTCCTAGCTGCTTCATAAGACTCATCGCGCACTAGGAATCATCATCGATACTGGCGATAACGTCGCTATCAAACTTGAACATGTATCCATCGATCCCTCCCTCCTCGAAGCCGAAGTCGATATCTACCGATCCCTTTCTGGTGGTATCGGTATTCCAAGAGTCTATGCATATGAACAGGAATGTGAATACAACGTAATGGTGTTCGAGCTCCTAGGCCCGAGTCTGGAAGATCTCTTCAACTACTGCGGCCGCAAATTCTCTCTTAAAACCGTGTTGATGCTCGCCAATCAGCTCCTATACCTTCTTGAATATATCCATTCCAAGAGCGTCATCCATCGAGATATCAAGCCGGAGAACTTCTTGATGGGTGTGGGGGAGCATGGAAATCAGGTTTACATGACAGATTTGGGCCTCGCCACAGAAGTCCGTGACGACCTGATGGAGGCCAATACCGGTCGTGCTCGGAAAGCACATTTGATTGGCACGGCTCGCTACGCCAGCGTCAATGGCCATTTAGGTGTTGGTAAGTAGGGCATCCTCGTTTCTTGTTGCAAAGGCTGATCACCATCAAAGTCCAACATCGCTGTGATGACTTGGAGTCTCTAGGATATATGCTTCTCTATTTCCTCCGGGGCTCACTCCCATGGCAAGGTCTCAAGGCCACGGATGAGACGTCAAAGGAGGATCTGATCTTGGAGAAGAAGCAAACGATGAGTATAAAGGATCTGTGCGAGGGCCTTCCTACGGAATTTGCGGCTTATTTCGACCACATCCATTCTTCTCGCTGTGGCGATACGCCGAAATATTCCTATCTGCGTGGGATCCTTTCAGATCTTTTCAAACGCAACGGCTTCGACTACGACTATGTGTTTGACTGGACAATCCTCGAATATCTGAGAGTGAACCAATAAAGCTAGAAAAGGCTACCTAAGGTTGATTTAAGGCTTACAATAAAGGCAACCCGACACAAGCATCACGCAGGCCTCTATATGGCAGGGTCACAGTCCCTCAGACATCAGTAAGTCCCCGGACCCAGTATAGCTAGGCCACCGTGTGATCCTTACAGAAGAGCAAGGCCCCAAACCTAACCCAGCCGACAACCCAACAATCTACCCCGGCCCACTCCAATTATCCTTCCTCATGCTCGGTACTTCCTTCGCCGCGTGGTCGCCCTCGACCGTACCATCGTCGCAAAAGCCATCCCGCAAATCACCGACGATCTCCACTCCCCCAGGGACGTGGGCTGGCTCGGGAGCGAGTACCTACTCACCTCGTGTGCCATCCAGCTGACCTATGGCCGCATCTTTGCCCATTTTGACGTCCAAGGGTCATTCTTGGTTGCGCTGGGCTTGTTCGAGGTGGGCAGTCTGATATGTGGGATTGGGCAAAGTGCGGTCATGTTGTTTGTGGTGAGAGCCATTGCCGGCCTGGGGTGCTCGGCTGTATTTGTGGGGGTGATGGTGATTGTTACACTGGCTGTGCCGTTGACGAAGAGGCCCATCTGCATAGGCCTCGTTGGGTCGATGTATGTGCCTCTCTCCTCACTCTGAGGGCCATCTGAAGATGCTGATCTGAATACAGATTCGGCATTGGTGCAGTATGCGGTCCCATTATTGGTGGTACGTGCTCTTACTATCAAGGCAACCTGGAGGTAGTACTTCACATTAACCTGCCAATTGGTCTTATTGTATTCTTGACGGTCGTTCTCTTCTTTCGGCCCCAAAAAAGGAGACAGAGATAAGGAAGACGTTATGTGAGAGACTACTGCAACTCGACCAAATTGGCAACCTACTCCTTATTATCGCTGTCGTTATACTGCTATTAGCTCTCTAACAGAGCAGAACCAAATACGTATGGTCAAGAAAGTGGGATCGTCGCTCTGCTTGTGGGTACTGGCCTCATGTTAGTCGTCTTCATCATATGACAGCTCTATCGTGGCAACGGGGCCCTGATACCCCCGAATGTGGTCTCCCAACACATAGTGGCCATCAGCTTCTTGATGAGCTTCTCTGAAGCGCTGCTCGTGGAAAGTTATTACATCCCATAGCAGGTTCAACCCATAAAGATTGAGACCGCCATCAAATCAGGTGTTGATACAATACCATACCTTAACAGCAACTTCTTCTATATGATGATCCCTGGTTCCTTCGTTACTAAAATAGGCTACTTCAACCATCCAGCCATATTAGGAGACGGAATTGCTACCGTTAGGTGCGGCCTGATCACACTATATCATGTTGATACGCCAACGGGGCGCTGGATCGGCTATCTCATAATCGCAGGCGGAGGCATAGGGTTCGCAATCCAACAAGGTACTGTTATTCAATTCCAAGATCAAACGGCTAGGACCAGTATGCTAAAGTTGGCCATTCATCACTATACAGTCCCTAACGCCTCATCAAATAGACATCTACTACCATTTCAACGCCCCAGCTTACGCGGAAGGTCAGACCTCTGTCGCCTACTCTAGTACGTCATAGTCCTAATCAGCACATAGCCTTCCGTAAAATGAGTGGAGACCTTTTAGAATGGCAGTAAGAAAGTCATGGCTCCTTGAGGCATCTGTACAATTGTCCTCTTCCTTACGGTGCCTAGGTGCACAGTCCGCCTAGGATAAGAGTCAACCTCACTCGCCCGTGCAGTGGACCAACACACAGCCTTCCATGACTCCTCTTCCTCACAGTTTGGCTTCTTCGCCGGCCTCCCCACGCTCTTCAACAACATCCCCGCCGCCATCGCCTAAGCATCATACGCCTTTTATAGTCTGTACGCAGACGGTATCACACTCTATACACACTACGGTCCCTTAAGCAACAACTACCTCGGCCACCGCTCGTTCACTCCACTAAGGGAAGAACTCAACCGCCGCTCGGCCGTCGTCTTCATCCACCCAACTCATACCGTTGACGCCAGCCTCGTCAACCCCAGACTCCCCCAACCCATCATCGACTACCCTCACGAAACGGGCAAAACCGCGGTCGACCTCATCATGAGCGGCGCCATCACTCGTTACCCAAATGTCAAGATCATCCTCTCCCACGCCGGTGGCACGCTACCCTACCTAGCTACGCGCGCGGCGCATCTGACATGCGACTATAGACTCAGTAGCAAGCCTGCGGAAGAATTTCTGGAGGAGGCGAAAAGCTTTTACTACGATCTCGCGTTGTCAGGGAATGAGCATACGCTGGGACTGCTACTTGGGTTTGCCAGGAGGGAGAGGGTTCTCTTTGGGACGGATTTTCCGTACGCGCCGGTCAAGACTACCGAGACTAACACGAAGGGGTTGGAGGGTTATGAGTTGGAGATGAGGTGGAGGTATGGGATCGCGCGGGGAAATGCGTTGGTGCTGTTTCCCAGGCTTATGGCCGCGGGCATTGATGGGGGGAATGATGATGGAGGCTTTTAGAGAGAGGAAAAGGGGAAGAGGAGAAAGGGTGGGGAAGTGGAGGTGGATATAGATATTAGATGATGTGGCCAGGAGCAGTTACATCGTGATGTAGGGTATTATGTATGAGTATGGTATGGTACTCAGTATTATGTATTATCGTGGTCGGCGCTAAGGTAAGGTACAAAGTGGTTTACTGTTTTACCGTACTCTGTATACTTTATTTCTAAGCTCTCTCTCTCACTCGCGCTATATTGTTCATTCTAATACAACTCTCGCTCCCCATCAACACTCTCTACTCTATCACATAACGCCAATTGATCCCCCAATCCCCTCACCATGGGCCAACCACCCATCCCCCCCACGCCAGCAGACACCAGCTTGACAGGCCAAACTGTCATCGTAATTGGAGGAAATGCTGGCCTTGGTCTCGAAGCAGCCCGTCAGTACATCACCCTCAACGCTTCACATGTCATCCTCGCCTGTCGATCCATCTCAAAGGGTGAAGAAGCCGCCAAGTACCTCTCCACCCACCCCACCGTCAAATCCACCAACCCAGGAGTCGAGATCAGAGTCATGGCCCTCGACCTCGACGACGAAACCAGCGTCGTCAATTTCGCATCCAAAGTCAAGAAGGAGTTGGATGCTCTCGATGTCTTGCTCTTGAACGGCGGCGTGAGCATCATGAACTATCAAATCAGCAAATCCGGCCACGAGCGAGTCATGCAAGTCAACTACCACTCCAACGCCCTCCTGGCCCTCGAACTTCTGCCGCTGCTCGAATCCACGGCATCCCAGCGTGGCCAGCCGAGCCGACTCACTTCTGTGGGCAGTGGCACCCACAAGATGCATAGCCTCAACAAGACGCCCATGGAGAAGGAAGAGAGCGTCACCCATCGCTGGGATGATAAAGAAAGATATCGTCCAATGCAACGGTATTCGGATTCGAAACTCATGGTCGCAGCCTTCACCCAGGAGCTTGCTCGACATGTCGATCCCAGCAAGGTCATCGTGAACAATCTCTGCCCCGGTATGGTCTCGACTGGTCTGGACGTCAATTTGCCGCTCTGGCTCAAGCCCATCATGTGGCTTTTGCGATTTATCAGGGTTCGTACTCCCGAAGTCGGGGCTAGGACGTATGTCTACGCTACTAGCGTTGCGGGAACTGAGAGTTATAGCAAATGGTTGCAGTACAACAAGGTCGCCGAGTAAGTTATTCCGGTCGGGTCAAGAGTTGGATCGAGAAGTGAGATATGCTGATGTGTGAGTTCAACAGGACGGACATTATCCTCACCGAGCCCCAGGGCCAGACCTTAATGCAGAAGGCGTGGGCTGAGGCCCTGGAATCGGCAAAGAAACTTGATCCGAAGTTTAGTGAGGCATTGTGTAGCAGGCAATGGTGTTGAGCTGCTAGAATGTGATAGAACTGTATGTAATGTCTGAAGATCTATGGATCTATGAAGAAGAAGGACTAATATACATGGAAGAAGGCATAACATGATAACACCTCATGGTGGCAAGCTACTACTAATGGGGTGAGGCTATGCTAGTCCACCAACACATTGATCTGAAGGGATTGATCTATATCAAACGAGAGAAGGGTGGGCATTCTTGCAAGTTGAAGGCGAGTATTGCCATTGAAGCAAAAGCCTTGTCATGGATCGAACAAGCTTTAATGTGCGAGAGGGGGGAATTGGTTATGGTCTCTTATTACCCGATTGCGGGAGGTTCCTATTCCCCAGCCCATCATGCTTCCCGACGCGTATGGCTGGATTGCGTTGCGAAACGGTTGTATGCTACCAAGACGTGCTTGTGGTCACTGTCTAAGCGCTCTAATTCTTACCTCCATATTTTTGACAACTGCACTTATTCTTGCATCTACCAATGTAGCTCTCGTCATCCTCTCTCAGTCTTTTCTTCAATCCAGAACTATCTTCAGACCGACTCCTCCATTCCAAAGACTCAATTTCCGTTCATTACCACCAGCCCATCTGTGGTTACATTCAACACCTTCATGCACTCTCTTAATTCTCCAATACCCCGTTCCCCGTCACCAGCTATCCCCTCCCTCTTAGCACCCCATTCGCCGTCCCATAGCCTACAGGCTTCTCATACAGCCCACCATTCCCCACATCTTGCCCCCTAGCCAAAAACTTCTTCCTCGCCCTCTCTTGCGCTCCCGGTACAGCAAACTTCCTCTGACTCTAATTCCTCTTCATCTTCCTATAAGCGGCCTCCTAATCCGTCGTCCATCTATCACAAATCTATAGGATATTAACACGAACGAACGTCTCCCGAAATATACGTCGATGTTGTGATGATGGTGAAAAGGAAGCGATGGAAGAAAAGACAAGATAGATGGATGACAAAGGAGGAAGGAAGAAGGAAGGAAAGACTCACTCGGGGAAAAAAGGCTGATACCCTAATAGTCCCCCAATCCACCGCCCAATCACTACACCCATCCAATACCCGACGAAATATCGAAACGGCACCCACTACGGCGGCGAGAGGTACGTGTCCCCGCCGTCAAAGATGCACATTCCTTGGATCGGATCGGGCCGCACGCCTCGGAGAAGGATGTCCTCCTATCATCATCGGGCCCATCAGGTTTTTTCATCTTCTTCTTCTTCTTCACCACCGCATCGGAGAAGACGTGATAGACAGAGGAAGTGGGGGGAAGGGGGAAGAATAGGCACGGACGGACGGACGGACCTGATAGCCGTACCAGTTCTCAAAAAAAGCCTGATCCAGTTGTTTTTCGTTGACTCGTGCTTGGATCTCGCTGGCACCGAGCCAGAATTCGACGCTCGTGGCTGATTGGTTGGGCGTGCCGTAGATGCAGTGGTGGGGTCTGTTACGGGGTTTGGTCAGTGGGAAATTTTATTTATACACAGGATGCAGGATGTGTACACTTGAAGAAAGAAAGATAAGAACATTAGAGATGAATAATTTTCATAAAAATTCTTGGGATGTTTTGGAAAAAATTCTCGCTGGAGCTCTATGAGACGAAGAATATGCCTCAGGTGAAAAAGGGGGGGGGGAGGGGGGTGGAGGTTGTTACCCTGGCGGGAGAGTATATTCGCCGTCTTTAGCGGTGAATTCGTGGGCTACACCATTGATTTCGACGGTCAAGGAGCCTTTGACCACGTGAAAGTATTCGTGTTGGCGGGGGTGGAAATGCGTTGGTTAGGGATATATTTAGCGTCAATAGATGATCAAACACTTCACTAGTTTTTTTCTTTTCTTGTTTTTCTTTTTTCCTTCTTTGTTTTGGGCAAAGGAAAAAGACAAGGTTGGGGCTATATGTATGTATGTATGTATGTATTGGTCGAAATTAGACATAGCCTGGCTTGAACTGTCTGTATTCACTGGCATTTTCCCGCTCGCTTCCATTGCCTCAGTCGGGGATGGTGAGGGTAGGTTTTCACGCAGAAATGGATCGCGCGGCCGGGCGGGGCGGGGTGCTTAGTTATATGGAAGGCGCCTTCGAATTTGAGGATGGGGTTGGAGTTTGCTGTGTAGGCTTGTGGCTTCGCGGGGGCCATTTCATCGTGTCGGATTTGCGTGATGGGAATGAAGACGTTTACGGTAGATGGAGAGTGCAAAGTTTCTAAATTGGGAATTTAAGATCGTGTGATGGGGACGTGCCTTTATTGCTGGATGTTGGAGGTTGTGCGGATGTGGTGGAGTGATAGATGGAGAATAAAAAGATGGAGGAGGGGTGTTTCGGCCGAAATAAGACCGTGTCTGACCACCAATGGCAGAACGTCCTAACAAATAATTGACTGCCTTTGTTCACATTATCTTTTGATATTCGTAAAATATTAAGGCAGATTCTCTATTCAGTCCTACGCTTCGTCATGACTTTGAAATCCCCGTGGAATTGTCGAATGACTATATCGTCCCAGACCATATCCCTCTCGGTCGTCCCGGCCAAAATGAGCTCGAAGCGGCGGAGGAGATGCGCAATGAAGACGTATAATTCCATATACGCAGGACTATAATCCTCAGTCAGCTTCTAAGTCTAACACGAAACGTTCAGTATAACCTACTTGATCCCAATACAAGATCGATTTCCCCTCGAAAACGCTACCATAAACTTATTCTACTCAGATATTTCCTCTCTAGGCTTGAGCCAGCGCTCTGGGTCAGATATTCGGGGATTGGTGAAGAGTGTTTCGTTGTAATGGATGTGATAGATGGACATACCGATGCGGGTACCCTCTGGGATGAAGCGTCCGTCGGGAAGTCTGACGCTGCCTGGTGGGACAAGACGGGGGGTGCGGGATGCTGCAGGAGATGCGTAGCGTAGGCCTTCTTTTATGACAGCGGACTAAGTGCGATAGGGGGCGTTAGTCTTCTGAATGCGTGAAAAGGGCTACCCTTGCCGATGTAGAGTCATGGGGTTGGACGTACGAGGTAGGGCAGCTTTTCGAGCTCCGAATACGGACCGTAAGATTCAGATTTCGGCATGACCGTCTTCAATTCAGCAAGTAGACGGCTGTGAATCGCAGGATTGTTGATGACATTGAATAGCGTGACTATAGTTGAAATTCCAGTGGTATTATTGCCAGCTAAAAAAAGAGTGAGAACTTCATCTCGGATGCCTAGTTTGCTGGGAACATAGTAGTCTTTTTCCGGTATTGAGATTAGGAGCCGCTCCATGACTGTGGGAAATGCGGGCATTTTGCCATTTTCCTTCTCTGCGGTGAAGTCATCGATCTTTTCGGCCGTCACCTGGATAAGATTAGTAGGTTCCAGAGCGGTGGAGTGTGGTTTTTGGCAAGCTCACTCGCTCTAACTCATGCTCGTTTGCCACATCTTCTGCGATTAGTCTGGCAAGCCATAGTGATAAAGTTGCTCAGGTATCTGACAAAGGGGAAAGCCTTGATGACGTGCAGACTGATGAGATATCGAACGAAGACGCGGACGGGCAAAGCCTGGAAGTTTGGGTCTCCCATTGCGTTGAACAACGTACCAAAAATGAATTGTGATACAGTGTCTATTTATCGTCAGGTGTGCCAGATGCAGCTTTCGCCGGCGGATTAGATAAACATACCCATAGTGAGAGACTTGAGCGCCTATTCAATGTTGACTGGCTTTCCAGCAGCATACATAGAGTCAAATCGCTTTGAAAAAAAGTCCAAGTTCTATAGAAGCGAAGGCTCAAGCTTGTTGGTGTTCACCTTGGCGAAAAGGCTTTCCAGCGGTGCTCATCGAATTTCACGCTTCCCAGATCGCATTCAGCCATTATACTAGACGGTGCCCTGAAGACCTTGTGCATATCCGGATCCTTGTGATATTTGCTGCCCTTGCGATATAGCTCGTGATAGGAGCTCGGATCGCAATTGTGTCATGGTGGATATTCTCCAGCTTAAACAGAGTTTACCCTTTGCGTCCTGGAGTGACTCTGATGTTCTAAATAGGCTTCCCAATATTCTCCTATTGCCGCCCATTTCGATGCTAGGAAAATTGAGAGCGGACTGAAATAGATGAGGTAGATAGATCGCAGAACACGGTAAGAAGCAAGTGTTCCTAGTAGTATGATCTTGGGCTTATCGGTAGTTAAGTACATAGTTCTCGAAGCAAAAAGAACATTGCGGTGTGGATGTTTTGATGTTTTAGTGACCGGGGTTGAGAGTTGCAGCAGCCCCTGATCAATGCCGCTATGAATAATTCAGTAATTGAAGAACGACGGCTTATACGTGTTTGCTTGCTTTTGCAGAAAAATTAGACCTAACGATTAAATGTTAGGCAAATCGCAAGCTTTCAGCCGAGTCGCGAAACTCGTACTAAGAGCTTCCCTGGGCGATCCGCTTGATAGCATACTGGACACCATACTGTAGCGCCCGCCGGGCCATGGCACAAAGCCTCGAACCATCGCTGATAACTGCTGTTAGAGTCAAGAAAAGGAACATTGGAGAGACTCATCCTCGTAAGCCATCCCACCTCCCCCTTTAACCCTATTTTGATGTGATAGGGTATCTGCTGGAAAGCACTGGAATTATCGCAATCGCTCCTAACAAGCGCCCAAGTAAAACGAGATTAAAGACAGTGTTAATGGAGGAGAAGCAGTTTGCTTCATTGTATAGCTGTGCCCCAATGTTTGCTGGCATCCTCTTATAAATTTTGACGAAATCTTTCAGAAAATCCGGATCAGTGCGACGTTGGTAGCGGCGTCGGAGAATGTAAGAGAATGGCGGCATTAGTCATGCATTAGTCATGCATATAGGCAAAATTCTTTGTATGGCTGCCTTAGGGCTCACTAAACACACCTATCAACTGAACGGCCCTATAGGGCTGGACCTAGAGCTGCCGAAGCGGGCCCTAAAAGAACCCCCGAACGTCCTAGCTTTAGGGCATCTTCGGGGGTAGGTAGTTTAGCCAGCTTTCGACTATGCTGTTACTATTCTACTATTACTATCTCACTCCGCCATCCGTCCCCGCAGTCTCCTTACTCTACACTTTACCTATAAGTAGCCTCCTAGCCTGAGATTATTGCAGCTTCTTGTTCATAGGGCGCGCCCCTACCAAATTGCCCCCTCCTGGCCTCGCGTTGCCACCAGAAGTCAGTGGCCGATCGAAGGCGCTAAGTATCAGAGATGTCGCCATATTCGGTTGAGAAGCACGAAAGACAGAACAGAAGGAGCAGCGCGATTCATACTTCCACACGTTTCGACAGATCAATAGCGACGCGACCTGGGCACGCATAGAGAAAGAGCGAGCACGGCGGCATCGACCCTCTCCCTCACCTACGTCTCCGCCTCCGTCTCCGACTTTGTTGCAGCCGATACCTCGACCGCATCCTCAGCCTACATCTGTACCTCTACCTCAACGCCAACCTTTCTCTCAATCCGCACCTCCACCCAGTGTCTCCAACAAGTGTAAGCGGTCAGCCGAGGATATAGCGGGAGAAGACCCGACCATTGGAGCGTATCATCATCTCACTGGTACGCCTCTTACAAGCATAGCAAAACGTCGGCGGCGGGGGGTGAAATGATAAACGGAGGAGCACGGAAAGAGGATGCGGGCAAACGCAAGCTGCCAGATATAGAGGAAGAGAAGGATCATAAAGGTGAAGAGCATGAATGGGTAGCAAGCAAGAGTCAGAAGACTCGGACAACAGACCTTGATGAAGGGGAACTGTGTGTAGCTGGAGGATCTGCTCAGATACCAGCCAAGCGCCGTACACGGCAGATCAGGACAACGACGACGTCGCCCCAGAGCAACAAGAAATGAAGCCAATACGGTGCAGGAGCTAGGAGCTGGACGGAGCCCATACACACGATCTTTCCAGCAGAAGATGCTCGTCTCGTCAAATCCGACAAAGAAGGGCGCGACCGAGCTTTAGCCGACTCGGTGATACAGTGTACAGTACGGTACCGGTACCATTAAAGATCGGGATCTATCACCACTTTCCCTTCTTCATCATCAACATTTGATCAACATTTGCCCAACGAAACTTTTCGAACTCTGCAGCTACAACCTTCTCACCAGAACAAACCTATACTCCCACAGCAACCCCCTAGTCGAGATGTCATTTGTTCCTGACCGGGCGTTCAGCAGCAGCAGCAGCAGCACTGGATCAGCTTTCACTCTTGATCCGATCTCTGATTCATCTGCCCCGGCAGCCAGCCAACGCTCGAATGAGGATGATGACTCTGCACTTGATCCCCAAACGACTCAAGGCCCCGTCAAATTTGACAGTGTCTCTGGCAACGAAGTAGCACCCGACCCACGCGCAAAGGGTGAGCAGGAATTAATAAGCCACGATGTCAATCATAGTGCAGACACTGCGACCGATCTGCCGTACCAGACTGACAACTCTCTGGCCAACCATGCTGCGGCAAGTGTTCGCCGCTGGCTGATACCAGTCCTAACCTGGACCCAGTACCAAGAGCAGATCAAACAAGGCAACATTAATCCTGTCCAGAGGAGTCAGGGAGAGTTGCCGCCTAGTCTTCAAGAGACCATGCGGACCCTCCTCGAATACCCATCCACTGCACTGCGCAAAGTACCATTCCGCGCTTACTGCGAACAAGTCCAGCAACCAATCCAAGTCATCAAGAAGGATGACTCATCTAGTTACACCCTCGTTCCTTCATATTCCGTCATGTCACACTGGCGCTTTAGCGAACACATATGCAATCTCTATCCCGGCACCTCGGGGAAGTGCTTTGACTCCCTTGATGTAAGTAATGGCCGTCATGGCCATCAACCCTTTCTTCTCATCTGCACACTTTCCCCCAACCTTCGTCCTGCGTTGTTCCGTTTCCGGCCAATCAGACCTAAGGGACTGACATGAAACGAAGGTCATCAAAACCATCAAGAAAGTCGACAACAAGCCTGATGTGTTTATCCCTCTCGGCTGGCTCGCAGAGCAAGCTTCCCACCACGTACGGCCGACCCGCTTTGTCTGTCTTTGGAACGTATCTACCAAGCCGAATTCCCTTTGGCTAGCGTACGATTATCAGATCTCCAATTCGTTCGTGGACCCCGACGCGATGGAAACCGAGCCCGGCAAGATGGAATGTTATCATCGATACGATGATTACGGCATGCTGCCTGGACGTGAGGATGTTCAGGGGTTGAAAGACTTGCGTGTGAAGGCGACATTCAAGCTCTTCCGTGGTGCAAAGCGGTCCGGAACAGGGATGATCGACATAGGGATGATCATCGAAGACGTTGGGCAGTGGGATGATAGCGTCGGAGTCCCTTTTGAGAACGCGCTGGCTTCAGTACGGATAACGCGCCGACAGATTGGCAGTGAGCTGCATGCTATCAATGTGCCTTCGGCGTGGCGCTTGCAACATTAGACTGGGTGCGGATTAGCACTTTCGGTGTAAGGTTATCGGGAATGGGAACACGTGTAGTGCTTTAGTGCAGGTTTGAGTTGAAAAGTCCAATAGAAAAGCGATACATCTACTGATCTCATGAATCCTCCATCTAACGACTCCTTCATCAGGCAACTAGCAAGTGAGCAATCAGTATATCAAGAACCAATGCCACCGGATTGACTACAGATACGCTCCCCTAGGGTCCAAGTGCTAAGGTGCTTCTTTGCTAATAAACTGCCGTAGTGCGCCGGCATTATTTGTAATAGTCATTTACTTAATAGTCATATTTCAACATCTATTTCGGGGAGCATGCGAGAAAGATTCTCTGTCTTCAGACTCGAGCTGGGATTATTTGTGGACTTCCTCTCATGCGCTGGAAAAGTGGTTGTTGCAGACCACTCCTTTCATAGACTTGTATGATGCTCTCCAAAAAGCCTCGTTCTGTATACATCTCAGTACTGTTATAAGGACTGATCTTGACTGGTCGGCGCCTGTGAAGGGCTCTGGTCGCGCTTTATTACATCTCTAAGTTCTTTGACGCAATGGAATGTGCTGGTAATCTATCTTTTGGTGTACCGTGACTGTACTTTGTTTAAAGCATGTTTGAAACGAGTCACCACCCAATATGTATTTCGTCCCACGCCTTTGCATCCGAGAGTGGCCCAAGTCAATAATATGGCGTCAGTCGGTAGGGTTCTTGAAAGTTGTACGAAACCAACTCTAATCTGTTCACTTGCAAAGATCTCTAGAGATGGCACCTGCCGACCGGAGAGAAAAGGACTACTGGCAACAAAAGCCGCAAACCCTAACCTCACCATCACCCCGGCTCAAAAGTTCGAGTGGATTGCACTGGCAACAAGAAATGGAAAGGCGACTAGTGAAAGATTCTTGGACTTAGTTAAGATCTTAGCATACATATGAACAACGACCCTTGACAACTCCTAGGCCTTGATTGAAGAAGTATCACCATCCCGGTGGAGATTTCTTGCTGTGGCAATTCCATCATATTATATACCGCAGTGTGAATCTCACTGTGAATCATCTCATTCCACTTCATCCTAAGCCTTCGTTGAAGTCATCACCATTATTCGTCAAGGCGAAAGGGAGAATTAGAAGCCGCTAAGACCGTTGTTGACACTACACGGGCGATTGTCGTCAAGTTCTTTCCGGTACAAATGTACCATTCTTGTATGCTCGATAATGGTCCACGAATTGTTGGAGAAGAATTTCCTCGTCGAAGCCTTTTGTCTTATTATGGCGGTCCAATGCTTTTTGCCGTTGCACCACCCAGCTTCTCTGCACGCTGTTCACATCGTTGTTGTTGAGCTCCGAAAGCTTTGCCTCCAAGGCCTGAATAGCACAGATCATGTAGAGGTTGCCGGAGACTATGTTGAAGTTCTTCGACTCCTTGCATAGTCGCGCCACTAGAGATCGAAGGACTGGGAGTGGAGTGCCGTTATTGAAATCGAGGTCGTAGGAATAGACGAAAAGATGTGGGGTGACACTACTTCCATTGGCCCCCAGATTTTGCTGGCGTATCAGGAACGGAAATTCTTGAATATACGGTTCGAAAGGCGGCCGGATGTTCAATCCACCCTTATATGAGAACTCGGACGAGGGGCTGTTGTGGATGATCTCCTTCATCTGCTCGAAATGATGCCGGATCCTTCGATGATGTTCTTTGTATGTCTGGGTAATAACTTGGATATAGCGAACACGATAGCGCACCCTTCTACCAAGTGTATCGAACTTTCCAAGTGTATCACAAGTCTCTTTCTTATAAGGAAAAAGATTATGCCAGAAAGGACAAGACTCCCTGATTTTCCGCTCGACTTCTTCTTGGAAAGTCGTGATATTCCCTATCAGAACTTCGAGAATTTGTTTTTGCTGTTCGGGATCCGTCAAACGGCAGCTCTCATCAATTATATCTATAGCTGCGATCGACGAATCGATGAGAAGCTGTTTTTGGTAGCGCATCTCAGCCTCGACCTGAAATAGATAGAGTTGGGGCTGCGGTATAAAATGGACGTTCATGAAGTGATTTAGGAATCCCCAAACTAACCACCATGGGGCAAGTCCAGTACGTAGATAGAGAGGTCTTGGTACGTCGACATGGTCATAGTCCGTCCCCAGAAAGTGACGAAATGGCGAAAAGCACCATTGATAGCGTCCTGCGTAGTGCATATTGTGTTGGCACATTCATCCAATTGTGGAGCAAGGACGGACGTTGTATTTATCAATTGATCTATTACATGGATTTCAATTAGCTGCTTATCAAGCAAGCGACAAGGGCGAGTAGCTTACATAGAAGAGTCAAGAGCCTACTGCAGTTGGTGCAAGCTAAGTCCTCAAGCTCTAAGGCCCGTCGGCGCAAAACTGCCGCAGCGTCAAGTATGTCAAGGTAGCCGATCATCAATACCTCGTCAGACTCAGAGAGGGTATCTGGGGTATCATCGTTATCTGCGGCGGTATCCCAGTAGTCGAACCACCGAAATTGTTCTCTACTGGGATCGGTGTAAGGTCGCAGACAGATACTATCCATATGGGGTCTAGTTTTTGGCCATCCGCAGGCCACACAGACGGTCAGATACCAAATAGTGAGAGTCGCCCAGGGAAGGAGGTAGAAGGATTTTCCGATGAGTTTGGCGTAGAGGTAGATTTTATGGAGGTGCCATATCTCCACGCCTCTAGACCTCAACAGCCTCAAAGGGGCTCGATAGAAGATGAGGACAATAATCTTATTATACCATGTGTAGATAAAGGCTAAGATGTTCCATATGAAGGCTAAGATCCATCCGATGCCGGAAACAATACGCGAACGAGGAGGTGTTATCGGCTGAAAATCTTGTGAGGATGCCTCCATATTCTCCTTTTGGGAAGTGTCTTCGGAGACTCGAATTGAATCGGATGTGAAGTGCAATTCCTGGATATATGGATGTGCGTGAGGCTCGACCGGTCTGAATTCGATACAGAACTATGACATTGTGACCGGTGTGTTTTAAGCTTTTGCCTGAAAGTGGTATGAATTGGAGAAAGAAGAGAAGGAGAAAGAAAACAAAGGATTCCAGCCAAGGCCCACTTCACATGATTTGTAACACCACAACACATGTATCTTAACACTTTCCAAACACCATCTTCTATTCAAACGCCGCCTTCTATCCAAACATCATATTCTATCCAAACACCACCTTCTATCCAAACATCACTGTCCATCCAAACATTACTGTCTATCCAAACACTATTGTTCATCTTCCAATTACCATCATATCTTACTCACAATAGCTTCTCCACATCTTCGGAAGATGCTTCTACAAATAGTCAGGAGAGGATTCGTCGCCTCAAATAGGCGGTTTAACTTCGCTATATTCTTAGCGATTATTGGAGGCGTAGCCCTCGGCTGGGAGGTAGACAAGGTCGTTGCTTTTATACTAACTGTCACAATGCGAAGGAGTCAGCATTTCGCTCTAATGGATGTTCCGACATTCCATAAAGAGAGATATCAGTATGAGTTGCCGATTGTCTTTATTATCACGCCTCCTTTAACAGTTGGTATCTTCATATTTGTGTATGTTTTTAGCTCAACCCTTTGCCTCTTGCCAGATACTGCTTTCATTAGCCTAATCCGTGTTACAGATGCTTCGAGTTATCCCTCAAGAGTCCTTCGGAACAACAGCCGGAAGTCAAAGAGTTCTCCCTCACGAATTCTTCGGAACAACGTCTGAAGTTTGAAGAAAATACTCCGATTGAGTTAGCAGCACAAACCGACGCAGATCCCACGAAGTATGATGGTGAAGTAGACCATCTAACTACAGAGCGACATCAGATGCTTGAAGAAAACACTGCGGTCGGAGTGGTAGCACAAAATAACGCAGATACCAGGAATGATAACGATGGGGTGGATCAACATATTGGGAAAGGGCAACGGTCCGAGATAGAGGCTTTGTATGACAGTACTGCAGCAGAGTTTTCGAGTGGAACGCCTCCACTCTTTGGTCAAGAATCTATCCAGAGCCCTGCTAAGCACTCGAATTTTCTCACAACGGGTTCCGAACGCAATGGACACCTGCCATCCCTTAGCAGACGAGATCCCGCCACGCCCATTCGTCAGGGAAGTTCTCGGAATATCTCTCCTGACGCTGACTCCGCTACCTCTGACCACTCTTCCGGAACTGGCCGGCTTGTAAGTGAACAAGTGAGCCCCATCGAGAAGATACAGGGCTGTGAAGTCATCGTGAGGGATCACAGACATATTCGAAACTCCGGTCCTGCTTCAGTCGGCGCTTCCTCCAGCCGAGCTCCAGAAGCTCTCTGGATTCAAAACAGACCCAATCGCTTAATGGAAGACGCACAAAGCTATGACATCCCCTACAGGTACTCTGTGTCCCAAAATCTGCTCACTCAGATGTTTCGTGGTCTCGTAACCCCAGAAATTTCACATTCCGAGCCTCTCACGCCCGCCCTTCCCCCAATCGACGAAGGGACCAACGAAGGGATCATGGTCACCAGGCAACACAACTTCCACAGAAATTCCGAGGCGGTCAGAGGGATTTCGCTCAACCGTCCATCTCCACAACCGCGGACACCAAGCCCAGAAAATACCCAACCCAGCGCGAGCGACCGGACGCAGGCTATAAATGCCCCCGAAAACCAGGTTCCGGCCAATCCTGACCAAGATAATAGTGGCACCGCAGATGTTCTGGCTCCTCACAACCTGGCCAATTTACGGCGGGAATACAAAGAAGGTCTTCTAGATGTCGCTCGGGCGTGGCCAGGACCTCCGAATGAGATTACCCTAAGGTCTCTTATTAAGATGGATGATTGGCGTGATGACTATCGTCAATTTAGAATCGCCGAGGACAAGATCCATAGGGATTGGGAAAACTACGAGAAATATGCTCGGATCGGACGCTTCCGAAATTCAAGCCTCACTTTTCCTGTATATGGGCATCCTTATCTCCGAGACCTTGATATCCTGAAATTATGGGTCAATTTGAATCAGCATATCTTTCAGACCTGGCCACCTGGCTATATTCCTCAATATGATGATGAAGAGGAGAGAGATGAGAGATTTGAAGTATCGTCGATCGGCACGGAAGATCAGATATCCATTTTCTCGGAGTAAGCTGCTTCTAAAAAAGTGCCGCGTCCATCAATTCAATTCCAAAGCTAAGAGAGTATTTACATCCCACCTTTAAGGCATGGCTGACATGTAAACCTAAATGCCGCTGTCTCTATCACTTCATTAACACCAACACCGGCAAAGGATGGCAACTCGAGTTGTATTGACTGCTCCTCCTCGTTCTCGTTCTCCTCTGAAGAACGTGACCAGCAAATTTCGCTGCTGGGGCCCTTGCTGCATAGGCCGCAAATTCTCAATTTAGACCAAACTCATACGGCATCAGCGGGAACGATCAGGTGGACTAGGAAAGCTTTGTTGCTCCTCTTGCAATCCTACTTCTCCCCAGTTCAACACGCCAAGCGCACGAAGCGAAGCGGGCCCGGAGGACAACAAAGAGGAATCATTGATACTAACCACATAGATGGCTGCGAGAATAGAAAATGCAGTTTGTATCAGATAGCCAAAAGCGAGAGTGCCTGAAGGTGACATCTCACCACGCCTCACAATAATCGTGTTGCTAAATGGAAGTGCAGGCGCAGTCTTCCAGGCAATGAATCGTCTGGATGCATTCCATGCGGTCACGAAGCCTCTGTTCAACAATCTTATAGAAGCCGTCTTCTGGTGCGTGAAAGTAACCCTTGTGTTTGTCAGCTCATCCAGCGTAATCTAGCGGCGAGGCAATGGATACTCTGTCAGACAAGCTGTTGCAAGTGCATGTCTACCTCCATCATTTGATTTGCAGAAAAGGAAGAGGAAGAGGAAGAGGATAGAAAAGCAGAGTATAGGTGTAGGAAGCGCAGGATATAAATGCGACAGATAGCGCAAGACTTGGGTAGTGCGGGATCTCCTAGCAACAACGTCGACACCGGATGACCCGAAGTCCCACTCTCTAGGTTCACCAACGCCTGCGCATAACCGTACCCACCCTCATCCTCTTCCCCACTAAGCAAATCGGCCAGCTTATTCAACCACCTCCCTCACTGGGCACCGCTCGCCGTAGCCCACTCACCCTTCTTGAAGGCTTTAGTTGCAGCGGCGACAGCAGCATTAAACTCGCTTCCGCTGGGTCCCATGAGCTCCTACAAGGGCTCAGCGTCTTCAGGATTGAATAAGGTCCGGGCTTTGCCATGGTATTGATGATATGTTGCAGGATGCGGGGTCATACATCGTGTCATGGCTTTGCCACCAGGTGTTGAGGAGCCATAATGTATATTAGCAGTCCATTTCCATACATCCTAGATCCTCGAGGCAGGCAATGCAGTTCATCACCTGCGACATGATACGATTAAGTTATAGTTAGAGAGCCTGGATGTTAGTAAGGCACGGCATGCGAAGGGTTTAAGTAGAGCAGACAGACCTCGTTGTCTATGGAAAATCCCAGCTTCATGGGCGACAAACCAACAAGTTCTAGGGGAAGCGTCACAGCTGACATTCTCTGACTTCGAAGTCACCCCTCTAGTTCCGCAGCCGCCGATAATGACCACGACGATGCGATTGCTACCAACAACTCTGACAAGGTCCTTCCATGATATTATGCCATTTTCGAAACCCTGGAGCAACATTTCGATTGGCATGGCCTGTCCGGAGTTGATTCCTCCTTGCCCTTCGAATCTGTAGAATTAAGGTCGGAACAGGAACAGCTCCTATGACTGAATAATAGCAGCGGCCTCCGATGCTTACAGTGTGATCCAGTTTAAAAGAGTCCCAAACTTCAATCGTCCATGCTGAATACCGAAATCTGTTTGTCTTGCAGTATCTCACTGTGTATAGAATATATAGTTTTGGCTGTGTCGCAATGACTATAATAAATTGAAAGCCTTCACTCAACTCCACGCAGTATGATGGGCGCAATATCAAGTTACACTGGTCCTCCGTCAAAATTGAGCGCGGCTACTTTTGTGGAAGTGGGTATTCATTCCAGCGTGATTTAAGACAGTATCTGGTCAGAGTTAAGTCGACGTGTGGGAAACATATACAGCTCCACCATCCATTGCGGATCCTAGAACTGCCTACTCCGAAGCCAACCCAAAACACATGCTCATCAAAGTGCTGGCTTCGTGACTCTGCAACTCAAATTCTGCCGGCTGGATGGGGCTTGTTGGCGCCGTCATGCATCACTGCGGCAGTCATAAACTCGTAGGCGTTGAGGTTGTTGATAACAGGAGCAGAGGCTTTCCAAAAGGCGACCGCGTCGGTTTCATGCCTACATCGTCCACATGCCTTGACTTCAGCGATTGCATAAGCGGGAACCACCGACTATGCGAGAAGAAGACTTTAGTGGGCCCTGATGGCGGGTTCAGCCAATCTTGTGTCGTAGATCCTCTGTCCACAGTGAGAATCCATGACACGCTGCCGGATGAAATTGGAGCCCCTCTGCTATTCGTAGGAGTCTTCGCGTACAGAGCTCCAGAAAAGGTCCTCCATTTTCTGACTGATGGCAAAGCACGAAAGATAATTGGCTGTGATGGAGATGGCCACATGGTTATGATGTATGCTAAAGCAGTGGGCTATCGAGCACATGCCTACGATTGTCGTAGAAGACAAGCTCCAGCTGGCCAGAGACTCCGACGCAGACGAAGCCTACAACTCCACTGCCTTGGCGGACGCTGACTTTAGACGACTCAGCGCTACCATTGTCGCCTCTGGCGCCGCCATGGCCTACAACCATGCTTTCAATGTGACACGGAACCACGGCCGTGTCAGAGTGTGGCCCATGGGGTAGTAAGTATGAAAGACTAGGATACTGAAGCTAAAGAAGGAAGCTTGGATGGAGGAGGCAGCGTGGTAAACAGCGCAACGCTGAAAAGCAAAACCCAACACATAACACTACCCCCCTCGTCTACTAGGCACCGCCACAATGCCTGCACCCAACGATCCATCCATCCATCGCATAGCGCATAGCACATATCGAATACCTGTATACCGTATGACCCCGGTGGAGTTGGCGTTGGCGTTGGCGGTGGTTGCTCGGAGCAGGTGCGGTGTTGCGGAGCGCCAAGATTTCTTCTCCACATATCAGGATTTGGCGACAGCGACGTAGGCAACAGCACCCACATATAACGCTTGTGGTTTGTGGCTCCGGCGCATTGGATGGTTCCCTGCTAGCGACGATGGTATCTAGTTATTGAAAGAATGAACCAATTTTGATGGATGGCAAGCCATAAAACTGAGAAATTGAAATGTTGATATTTTGGAAGGAAGGTGACTATGGCGCAGAGTACTTTCTAAGTAGTAAAAATGGAGGCTTTCAGCTAGCTTAGTAAGCGTAAAAACCAAATGTGGCAGAGTCGTTCCTCGTAGGTGTTGAGTAATGGTCTGATGAGTGAGATGCAGCGCTGTATGGAAGGAATACCTTACGCCCGCAGATCTTGGTGGTAAGTGTTGTAACTATTCCCCTATCTGATTCCGATGTAGATGTAGATCCATGCTCTTTCCTGGCTATGTCGGAAGCGATCGGTGAGGAATCCGCGATGGTAAGGTTGGTAGAGCTTTTAAGCGGAGCTCGCGCGGAGGCAGAAGGCTAGTGAGGTGTTGCCGTTGGGCCTGTTGCGTTAGCAGCTCGTGGAACGTGATCTCCGTAGTGGTAGTACTGATTTGTATGGTATTGGCTGGAGAGAAGTTCTAGTAAAAGGAGAGGATTTTTGTTGTCACAACGGAAGGACGCAATCAGCGGTTTTTGGTGGTGGCAGTTGGAGCAGCAAGGGTAGAAAGAGAAGATCGAGCAGTAGCAGTAACAGCAGCAACAGGAGGCGAAGGAAGAAGAGAGAGACCAAGTTTTGTGTATTCCGGCAGAAAAAAAGAACGTCAGGAGCGGCGCTATCAATTAGCAAGAGTCACTAGGAATTAAGATTCAAAGCGTATACTTGATTTCTGGACCTGATATCGCACACGCCAAAGCCTCTGAAGAATTCTGCTCTATAGATGTCGAGTCGTCGCTGCTCGGGTGGATGCTGCCGCGGCCGTTGGTCTTCCTATGGGTATGCCCTCCGCGTGTGGCTCTGGAACCAGGAAAATGATCACACTCGATTTGGGTGGGACATCTAGCGGGGCCGTTGATCCTCTAAACCCAGGGTTTGACACTTAACACCACTCTTCGTGGCTGCTATGCTTCTCCGACACCATAGAGCACTTCCGCCTTGGAGTGGAAGCGCGCGTCGCTGTCATCTTAGCCGCCCGTTGTACTGCGCCCCATGAGGGGATCTAAAAGTCGTTAGCTAAGGCCCGTGGACGCCTTTTGTTCCCAACGACAATGGACACTACCATTGATGTGTACGAGCGTACCACAAAAGCTCACTGCGCGCTGATCCAATAGATTGAGGGACTTTGCAGTCAGATTGACATTCATCGTTACGACCGTACAGTCACTATACGTGCCGTTGACCGTGGGAGCACCGCGGTCCTGGACTGTAGGGCGCATATCCAAGGGCCTCAATGCAGGACAAGGTTGCTAGCTAGAGAGGGAGCCCAAACTAGCAGAGGTCATTTGGCAGGCTCTGCTGGTGCGTAAAGAGAGGCGTGAAGAATGGGCTTATATTGCGGTAGGCGACACAAAAAGGATTGAAATTACATCGACACAATGAAAGGCAGATTGAATATACCCAAATTCCAGGCGGCACATTCAGCCTCTATAACTTCCCCTCCACGCTCCGAACGCCAATCCAATACCCTGGCGCAGGTGTTTAGGCCCCCCGAGGTATCCGGCCATCCAACTATGCCACCACCCCATCATGCCGTGGAGCAGGCCCATCGCTGCGACCATCGTAGATCGCTATTGCGCAGAACACATCAGCTATAGCGTCCCAGCGCATGCAAGCTGAGACCGCCATGACACATCGGCTCTTTTTGAGGCCCATGACAATCTGTAGCAGACAGCCCCACTGGCGCAGCAATGGTCGCTTTGCAATAGGGTGGGGCGCCCTTGTCCCTTGTGTCCTCTCGTTGATCGAAGCCTTAGTCCAAGTCTCTCTCAATATAACCCTTGTCTTCGATATAGCTGCTATTGGTAGCCGGTGGATATGAGGTGACAGAGCGATTGCACCACAATGGTCAGGTATATCGAGAAGTCCTACTGAGGAGCGCTGAGGATGGGGTCAAACAGTGGAAGGTTGCGCGGTTTGGGATTCGAAGGGAGTGGGACCTGCGTGAGGGAAGGAGCTGAATGGTCGAACGGGGACGAATTTGAAAATGGCGCTGAAGCAGAGATAATTTCAGTCTCTGACGTACTTCCATCGTCAATCGAGATGCGAGGGTGGGTCCCTGGGGACAGCAAAATTTGGTGATGACTACGGGCAGGACGATGGTTCTAAGGTAAAGAGAAGGCTGAGTTGCTATTAGTGAACAAACGCGTAGGAGGACAATAGAAAAGGATATGTTAGGATGTCAAAAGGTGGAAGCACAGAAGCGGCGTGATAGAGCGAGCATCGTTCCGCGTCACACGAGCGTAAAGCGGCGCTTACGGGGCGCCGTTTGTAGCAAGCTGCCGCCCGCGCGCCCAAGCTAGCATCTAAGCCCAAGCCCAAGCCTGGTCCGCGCCTAAGCGGGGGCCGTAAGCCTAGGCTTAGACCTACTCACGCCTGTGATCTTTAGGCCAAAAGCCCCTATAAGCCATGTTCGCGCAGCTCAGTATTAACGCGCTGACTTTACGATTGAGCTTCTCTGAACATTGTGGAGTCGCGTCATCTGGCTAGGTGATTCAGGCACTAGGGTGAGGCCTGGGGTGGATTTCTGTCAT